>BOPP01000309.1:799661-810890 GCA_017312745.1 Gryllus bimaculatus | reverse complement strand
CGGCGCAGAGCTGCTCGCTGGGGTGCGTCCGAAGGCCTCACCGCCGAGATCACGGACTGAGCTCTGCTCTGCCTTACCGGCTCAGGGCGTTAGTTGATGTGCCTCTGATCGGCAGGTGATAGGTGTCGAGCCCTTACTACAGCAGAAAGTACCTACTTAGCTAGGTCAAATTCAGTCGCTGTGTTCAGAAAAATTCCAGCGACCGGTTGCTGCGATCATTAGTTTTCCGTGGTTTCTCCCGTTAACACCTGGAGAATACTGGAGAAGTTCGCTTGAAAACGGGTCTTGAACCGCGCCCGATCTTTATTTCCTCTTTCTTGTCCTTTCTTCACCGATTACATGCACTTACATGCTTTGCATTGCCTCTCATTTCGGAGACTAGTCAGGAGCTTAGAGCTTGCTGCGGCTGGGGCGCCCTCTGCTGGAGAGAGATATCTGATTTTGGGGAACAACGCGAGTGGATGGGTTGGTTGGCGGAGGATCTCGCCATCCAGCAGGGAAATATCACAGCCACTTCCCGCGGTATAAATATGCTTATGGGGCACACATTAGCAGTTGACGCGCCCTGAATCACTCATCAATCAACGATAATTACAAAGTTACAATAATAATCTTACATTCCTGTTAATGAATATGTATATATAAATAAGTGAAATTTCGATGCACTGTAAGGTTTCTGCGGTGGAAAAGGCAGAATCATGAAAATCGCCTCTCTCTAAATGCACTCTTGAAGTCAGTTGGATCAATTGATTATCATTTGCGTTTTTTTATTTTCTATTTGAATCAAAAGACGAAAGAACAATGTAGTTTTAAAACTCAGAAACATAAAAAGCCACAGCATGATTAAAGCCAAAGCAAGCGATGTATTGGTTAAATACCATTTCATTAGTTAACAAACATTTGTACTGGGAAGTCTTTTTTAACAACTTATGTGTGGTCATGATAGGAACATGAATAATGCAGACTATTGGATTAATGCTATCTAAACACCTGTTTTGGGGCTCCGCTGCATAGCACCATTTCCAATGCATTTTTAAGGAATATTTTTTATTGGTTTATAAAGATGAAAACATATTTTAGTTTTAAATATTTAAATTGGAAAAAGGTTTGAGATCATTTTCACAATCGCATCGTTTTCATTATATATATATATATATATATATATATATATATATATATGATCAAGCCTAAATGAAGCCTTTGAGCTAATTCAAATCGCCTGTTTCGTGACTCAAGAAACACCTCCTTTCTACGTCAAAAGAACATTGAGAAACTTGCGTGGTCAGATGGAAGAGCAGGCCTTACGGCCCGAGTCTCACCACGTAAAATACGGCATCAATTCAGTTCAATTCTGCCTTCCTTCATATACTAAACACTGGTCAGCTTGATACAACCTTCAATAGACTACATATGAATTCCCGACTGAGTCTCAGACACATACAAAACAAGGGGAATTATACTCTATTATTATTAGGTGTTATAAATTTCTAATATCTTACATAGAGTTAGTAACATTATTAAACATATGATTTAACACAGAATAAGGTCCAAAGCATATTTGTGACATGCATCTTTTATGAATATTTTTTAACTATTTAAACAACATTATAATTAATGTGATGTTATCATGCATTATTTCAATACAAGTACGATTTATAAAGTTAAAAGCACGTTCAACATGAATTTGAGAAACTATTCATTTCGCCAAAGGTGTTTTGTGGCACAGGAGTATTTTCGTGCAGACCATAAAGCAGAGGAGCCCATGGCTGGGCGGTCTGTCGCGATGCCGCCTCCACGGCAAACGAAACTCGATCCCAGGCCTCCTGGTAAGCGGATTAAGAGCGCGGCGAGGACAGCCGCCCAAGGCCTGCTCACATCTACCGAGAGTGGCTCGCTGCGCCGTCCCTACCTCATGCAGCTCCCACCCTCAGGCTTACCATACGCATATTTTGTTATCTTTCAAATCGATCTTTCTTATCTAGTTTTTTCTAGACATTTTGATGTCAGAACAGAAAGCTTAAAATTAACGTTGAAGAGACAAGACAAGCCGAATTTACAATGGGCAAGGTTTCTGTAAGTGACAAATTTTTTATCACCGAAATGACTGCTTTCTGAAATGTGCAATCAATGAGTTACGCATTCTTATCAGGTAAAACGCCCGCTCCCTTAAGTTTTCCTCATTCGGCCTCCTCTTAACGGTTTGCGTTATGTCCTTTCGTGACTCTCATTTATATTTTGTAAAACGATGATAACAATTTCGCGGAATATTTTGGGATCTATTCACAATTTATCATTCGTACTAGCAAAATGTACTTAAGAATAATGCATTTTTTGGAAGGGCCTAAAATAATTTTTCACATATTCTCAATTTTTCAGTTCCCTAATAATAGAAGTGAAGTATGACTTTACAAATATCACAGAAGAGTAAAACGTGGTCATGTGTACAAAGTTTCACTGAAAAAGTTTCGCAATTTGAATGAACGTATTTGGTCTTATCTATTAGAAAATAATCCAAAAGGTTTGAGCCATTTTGAGAAATATTTGGAAATGTCTTTGACAATTCAAGTATAGTACCTCCTAAAATTAAAATATCAATTTCAAATTCAAGGAGCCGCGACATCAGTCAGATCGATCGGAAAATGTCAATTTTGTTGAGAATGTTGTATACCGTATAGCCGCTAACGTTGTTCAGACGGACAGGCGATCAGCCACAATCCATTTCAATTTTTCGATATCAATGATACACAAAACGTGAAATTTGACAACCGTACATGTTAGAGGGAGTGCTTTACTTTATATAAAAACAAAAATTATCCACCTTTCAGTAACAGCAACCTATAATACGAATTTTCAGCAAAAAATTCGGCATTTTTCGCTGCTGCATTACATAACTTTATCTATACTGCGTATACAGTACGCGAGAAATAAGAATTGTACGCGAGAAATAAGAGTGTATCTTAAATCAGCGAAAAGGACCTAATTCCCAAGGCCCTGTAGTAGCTGCTCCTCGCTTGAAGCCTGGCTTCATCCGTGCTCGGAGGGGGGCCGGGGAGAAGGAGGGGGGGGCGCGAAGATCCGGGTGGGCGCGCTGGCGTCCTCGTCAGCGCCCGCGATCGACGCCTGTGACGGCAGTTGCCGCGGGCCACGCGCCGCCGGCCCGCGCGCCTCCGCGCGCCACCGCGCGCGCGGAACGGGACTAACACCCTTAGCGGCGGGCCGCGAGCGCCGCTGCCCGCGACGCGCGTACCACGCGCCGCGCCTGCCCCGCCCCGCCCCGCCCGGCACCGCCTCCGCCCCTGCCAGGCGCCGCACAGCCGCATGCAAATACACGCGTCGCGCAACAGGTTACCGCAACTAGTGGCTGCGTGTATTTGCAGCACAGCGCATTTCCGAGAAAAACAGAGGAATTCCTGAAAACAGTTCTCGCGCCATTGTTTTATAAGCGTTCTTTATTCTAGAAAAGGGAGAAAACAAGCCGCCCCCGCCCCGCCCCTGCAGCGCGGCGCGCCGCACCGCAAATACACGCTTTGCTACCAGTTACGGTGTTACCGCAACTAGTGGCTGCCGGTATCTACAGCACACGTATTTTCGATAATACAGGGAGTTCCCTGAAAACGGCTCTTGCGCCATTTTTATACGCATTCTTTTCTCTATTCTAGAAAAGGACGAAAACATCTGAAGCCGTTTTTTAGAATATAATTGTTTAAAATTGCCTATATTCTATTCAAAATTACTCGAAAACTAATACTTTTGAAAAATTGAGCTTGACATCATTTAAAGATGTCTTAGAAGAATAGATGTTATTACGTAAAAAAATCTATCTACAATATTGTACTTGTACGAGGACGATGAAAAATTTTTCACACATTTTTTTCTTCTAAGATTAAGGCCAAAAAACTTTTCATAAATTTCGAAGGTCCCATTTTCGGCGAACTTTCTATATTTTCTAAACTTAAAAAACTGTAGAACTGCAAATTTGATGATAGAATTTTTTGAATTGAAATTTGTTCTCCCTAAATAGGATTTTTAGATTAGGCCATGTCAATTTTTTTGAAAATTCAATCGGAAATGGGCGGAATAATTAAATTAAATATTTGCACTTTTGAGGCAAAATCGCAAGTGTTTCACGGTTTTAGAATTTACCGTATTCCTTAGTAACAAACTCATAGATGCCTCTCGTACGACCCGAGGTTGCGTAATATTCTTTCTACTTTTGAAAAGTGGTAATATCCGTAGTTGAGAAAATACGAATAATGTAGAACCCTCCACTGCGTTTGCATAATTGGAATGTGTGAATACGTCTGATGACAGGGTAATATTGTATTGACATGATTCCTGATGAAGTGAAACGAGTGTGGAGCTACGAAATAAATTCCCCGATTTTGCAGCAAACTAAGTTCTCTGTGAGGCTAAATTATATTAACTACCTGTATGTAGCCTGCAGGAATCTGTTGGCTGCAAATTCATATTTTTCTCAGTGCTGACACTTACGAGTGCGCTCAATCCCCTTGAAAAACATGGAATAACATACTTTAGTTGTTTGTATTCAGTCTGTACAGACCAATGAAGATATACAACCAAAAATACAACATCCTCGTGTTACCATAGTGCAAAGTAATCCTAAATAATATGTGATTCTAAATATTTTGTGGGTCTTTCTCTGCCATTTGGTTGAATTTACAACGTTTCTGCAAGAGATATACTTACGTTATTTCAATAATTTCCCCGAATCTATGTGATTTTTAATAATTGCAATATTGAGGGACAGAACTGAAAATTCATAACAGTAATTTGCGGAATTATAAACATTTTTTCCAAATCCTCACTTCATCTTCAGTTCTTCTTTTCTCAACATCACTTTTATCTTAGCGCCTTCTCCTCCATGGGACTGATGCCCGCCCTAACCGGCTGCGGCATCTGCTTCGTCTCGCTCTGAACTGTCTGCACCGCCACGCGATGCCTCAACCACGTCGTCTGCGCCGCCCCGCCCGCTGTGGGGTCTCGCAACGACCCCGCGCCTCCAACTTCTTGATACACGAGTGCAGCCCGACATTTCTACAATTCCCTGTTCTCGACTTGCACCGCCTACCTGCCTTCACCTTATCGCCGTGTGTTACTAATATCCACCAGATCTTCAGATAACAGATACTTATCTTTTAAGAGTATATGGGGTTTGACGGTACGTTCTGTTAGTAATGAGCGTTTCTAACTGCAGGTTGCAAAGCACGTATTCATTTTTTAACGTATGCATTGATGATTATGGAGGTCAGTTTGAGAATGCAGATGAGATTCTCTGGGAACCTGAATCTATGACATTGTAGTGACAATATGTTGTTTTTTTCAGCGGATCCGGTATTGTAAAAAAGATGAAACCCCTTTAGAAATCTAAAGGTACTGTATAAAATAACCATGTTTTTGAAAAGTAAAAAATGTCATCAGGCAAAAATTAAAATAAAATGTAGTTTTCTACAGCAATATTTCCACTTTTAAAAGACGTTCTATGACGACACAGTAGTCATTACATAACTACCCAGAATCTTCCAGTTTTTTTTTCTATTTTCAAACATTCATAAGGCAATTAATAAATTGGTGCATTTTAACGCTTCGGATGATTATGTGATAGGAATAATATGCTCTGCTGTATGTATGTGGTAAAGTACATTGATAATAAAAGTAATCGTTAACCGGGTAATTTACGACGAAAACAAAAGCATTCATCTGCGGGGAACGTACGAACGCAAGCACTCGAGCGAAAGCGAAATGGAATTCATAAACGACCATTATAGATGGTAAGAGGGCCTGCACGAACCGCCCTCGCAGGTTTTAACCCCCGGGGGCAGCCGCCGGTGTCACTGGAGCGGCGAGGGCGCGGCGGTCGGCGCTGGGCGGGGGCGGGGTCGGCGGGACGGGGCGGCGCACCTGGCGCGACGGGCGCGAGCGCGGTGCGGGCGCGGGGGGGCGCGAGCAGAGCACGGGAGGGTGCGGGCGAGTTATGGGCGCAGACAGGGATAGCCCGGGGAACACACAGCTGCCGCCCCCGCCGCCTCATCAGGGCCTGTGAGTCAACCCGCGGGGGCGCCGCGCCGCGCCGCCGCGGGAAATGTGATTGCTGCAGCGCACCGCCGCGGCGCGCAGGGGCCGGGTGGGGGCGGGCGGCGTGGGCGATGGGTGGGGTCTCGTGGCCGTGGGTGTTCGGCATGGGCCTGTGACGGCGGTTGAGCAGTGGGCGGTGGCGATGGGCAGAGGCAATGGTGGCGGGAAAGTGGCGATGTGTAGTGGGCGGTGGGCAGGTTCCGCGGCGGACAGTGGGCGTAGGCAGTGAGCAAGGATAGTGAGCAGAGGTCGGTGGGCGGATGGCGATGGGCAATGGGCGATGGTTGGCGGCGACAGTAGGCCGTGGCGGTGAGCAGAGGGCGTGGCGTTCGACGGTGGTGATGGTCGCTAGGCGGTAAGACGTTGAAGGTGCTGGTGAGACTGGTGTACGTGGGGGGAAGGTGGGGGTTGGGAGGATTTGCTGGTGGAAGAATGAAGACGGAGGGGGAAGCAATGGATGACTGGGAAGAGGGTTGGATGTGGAATGCCGATGAGAACGTGAAGATAACTGGGTAGGATGCAACCAAGACACCATGGCTCTATCGAAGTGAGCGTATTGATTTCTAAGATGAACCAACAGAATTGTTACATCATTTACAGTACTTATGTCAGAATCTCTTTAAAATAGGGGTATGATCAAGAGAAATGACGTGAAAATGTGTATAGCAGTAAGCAGCGGTGATAAAAACTTATTTCGTTCACAATCTCTACTTATATAGTATACAATATTCTAAGATTGTACCTTTCAGAAAATATCTTCCATGTACATTCGCTCACATTTGGTTCGTGAAGCTGTTTGGATAGGCGACTTAACTTCTGCGACGTAACAGTCCTTCACACGTGCCAACACATTTTCCATTGTGCGAGCCATATGCGTTACGCACTCGGCGTGCTGGTGCGTCTCATTGAAACCTCTTCGATGCCTGTTGTTCCGAGGGCTTCTGCTGTGCTGTGCGTGACCTTATGTTTCTGGCGCCCAGCAGTGCACTTGCGGGGGCGGGCTCACAAAGCCTCTCACGTCACCATTGAAACACGTCTTGTGTTTTCAATCGGAATTCATCTTCGTCTTTTCACAAACACATTTTTTTTGGTCTGGATGTGTCCAATATTTGAAGAGAAGCTCCAATGGGATTAAAAACTGTTCACTCATTGAAAAAAATGTAAACAAAAAGTATTGCTTTGAATAGAGCTGATAATTTTCCGAAGTGTTTATACGTCAGTACTATCAAAATATTTACCAAGTGATTTTCACTGTATTTAGTGATTTCTGCTATTGCTCGCTTTCACATCAACTCTATTAAACTTCCTACTCTTATTTCTTGAAATTGTTAAAAAAATTATTGTCTTGAACTTAGATAAGGTTCTAAAATTAGCAGCTATGTAAATCAAAGAAATTCTTAATGATAAAAGAGGAGAACATTGTCTCTTAATATTTAGATTCAGACGCACTATTTTTGAGTACAGCAGCAAAGGCATGAGCGAACGTCAAAGAATACAATCTGCACTCGCGCAGCCAATGGGAGAAGAGGAAAACCTTTTTTTTAACGCAGGTAGATAAGTGAAACGGGGAGCACATTAAATACCGACCAGACGACTTCTCGAATTTTCTCAGCACGTGAGGCACGATTAATCGCATTCCATTAATACTGGGTGCCAGCTGCGTATGTCACCCAGGGGGGACGGGGAGACGGGGATCGCCGAGAGATACGCCGCCCCACACAGGGAGGCCGTATTTTTTACCTCAGAGGCGCTTTTCTTGAGCGGCCGAGTGGGGCGGGGAGGTCGATGTCGGCGGGCGGGAAGGAGACGGCAGCAGGGAATTGAAAGCCGCTGCCTTCAAGGAGGGAAAAGGAGAACGGCACCATCGCACCAGCAGAAATGAGAGTCTGGCGACAGTGGGCGAGGGAGAGGAAGACCTGAAGCAACGTGGCGAGGCTTTCGGACGGTGGCATTAGCTTCGGCGAGAAACGTGGCAAAGGACGCGAGGAGCGGTGTGGAGAGATGAGTGGGGGGGGGGATGGGGGGGGTCGTATCGACCCCCAGTGCCGCACAGCGGTGACCGCCGCCGTCGCCGTCGCCTTATCTCGCGCCCGCCCCAAATTAATGGAATTAGCGATGCAGATAAGCGCCTTGTTTTTTATTCTCGCGCGCCAGCCCGATGCCCAGGCCAGCGCCCCTCGGATCAGCCGAGCGCAAAGCGACTTCTGACGGTTGGCTGGCGCCCCCAGGGGCTCTCTCAACGCGCGATCTCAACGCACATGTGCATTGCTTCTGCCCCGGCACTTCAATTCACTTCTCATTTACAATATCTTTATTTCGGTTCTTTTTTTATTCTTCAAAAAAATTGCTTCTAGGACATCGAAAATTCACTTCTCCTTTAGAACAAAATTTAATTTGGTTCTTTTTTTATTCTTCAAAAACTTGCTTCTACTCCATCGATTATTCACTTTTTTTACAATATTTTTGTTTAGTTATTTTTTTTATTTTGCAAAAATTTGCTTCTATGCTGTCGGTAATGCACTTTACATTACAAAATATTTAATTTGGTTCTTTCTTTTATTCTTCAAAAAGTTTTCATTTCCATAAATTGGGAAAACTGGCACTTCGTTACAGGTGATTCATTTCATGAAGTTAAGTATTTTAATGACATTAACTTTTTAGAACAACTGTAATTTGTGCAGAAAAATTCATAAAATACAAAATAAATTGAATAAACAAATTCGATAAACTGATACAGACTCTAGTAAGATATAGTAAGACTCACAGGTTTTAAAGGATGCGTGCGTTTGGAAAGTACAAAAAATATTATTTGACCATGATCTGGAGCACATAAGATCGGGAAATAAATATGGTGTTTTAAGGGATTTTAGCGTTAGATTTTCTTATGCATATCATATGAAGGGCCAAATATGTAAAGATAAAGGAGTTCATAGTTTTACATGAATTGTGAATGAGAAGAAAATAATGTGTTGCAAAAAGAGATGCATGTTATTTGCCGAAAGTATGCCTTCACAGAGTACCGTACAAAACATTGTTGTAAAAAAGGACCGACTTAGGTGGCTTCGGGCATCAACTGACGTCACTGCAGTGCCTCTGGTCAATAGATTCTACGGTTAGAGTTCCGAACAGTGCCAGGATTTTCGACATTAACTACTGGTACATTTAGTTCAGACGCTATCTAGAGAAAAATTCTAGCACCGGCTGCTCTGATCGGAGGTTTTCCTTGATTTCTACGGTCAACCAGGCGAATGCCGGAACAGTATCCTAATAAACGGGCCACGGACCGCACGTGATATTGCCTTCCCTTTCCTTGCCCAATCCTCGCCTCATTCTTACACATACGCTTACATGCACTGCACACAAACACACACACACTTGGAACTTAGAACTTGCTGGAGAGGTACTCGAGTATGTCGGCGCCGGATCTCGCCACCCAGCTCGGATGAAATAACAAACCACGAACCACACTTCCAGCATTACTTCCCTTAGCAGATGTAATCACTAAGCAATCTCCGTAAGACGGGAGGCGGGCAGCAAGCGATGTCGTTGATCGATCAGAAGCGCAAGGGAAGAAATTTAAACCCCCCCTCCACCCGGGAAAATTGTCCTTGACAGAATTTAAAAAAAATTTCCAGAAAAGGGTATTTAAATTTCTGCCTTTCTTTCCGATTGGTACTACCGTGCATATTTTAGCTGGAGCAGAAGAGTACTATTCCTCGCTTGAAATTGAGAACATTTCTTAATTTTAAAATTTACAGATGTTTGAAAATATTCACGGAATTAATGAGTAACATTAGGAATAATTTGAGAATAAGGAATGCAGAATAAAATATTTCTTAACTTTCAACTGAACAATATCGGTTTGATGTTATCGTTAAATTATTAATTAAAATTATTAAAGATCTACACAGTGATCGCTTTTCACTCATTTATTATTGGGAACGGTACATGCATTTCACAGGGGGATCTATTTTTAGCTATTCCGGGAAAAGTGAAATTTCAAAATTTTCAACCATTTCCATGCATATGTTTGCAATTGTAACACGTATGAAGTCAAATTATTTAGTGTGTAATTGTTATTTATCGACCAAGGGCGTTATAAGAGTTCTAACACAATCGAGCGGCCTAAAAAGGTTTGAGGGTGTTAGGCACGTGGCTTTTTTGTCGTCCGAGATCATTAGAACGCAGTTAACGTCTATGGTGCATACTTCACTTTTTACCTTCATTCCTTCATGATACCACATTTACTAATTAAACTGGATATAAACTTGACACGGAATGTAGCTTTTAATGTTTCCTGCCCTTATTCGCTTCCATAGCCAGAAAGTGTCAACTTCATTCAAGTGTTCTTCATATATTCCATTGTTATGCAGGTAATATCGACATTTCCTGTAACGAAAAACATATTACACAGCAATAACTGAATCCGTAAAACCAAACATATTTGTAAAAGACGGTAAAGTGAGGACCGCGGGGCAGGGCGTTGTGCTGGCCTGGGCTGAGCGCTGCGTTGCGTTCAGTGCGGGGTCGCGGGCCGACCCTACGCCCGGCGCCAGCTGCCCCCGCAGCGCCGCCCGCGCGCCCCCGCGCCGCCCGCCGCCGCCCCGCGCCGCCGCGCAAAATGAGCCTGCGGCGCGGCGGGTTCCCCCAAAAACAAAAAAATGGCGCGCGCTCGGCGGAGAATTTAGCACAAAAAATTAAGCGGGTTACCGCGGAAACGGGGCGAAGGGGCGCTTTTAAACGTCATTCTTCTCATTAGCTGCACTTGTTGGTCATACTGCCGGCGGCAGGGCGCGCGTGCGGCGCGGGGGCGAGGGCCGAAGGGCGAGGTGCGGGGCGTCGCGCGGGGCTGCACACCGTGCGAGGCGGGCCGCGCTGCGCACGGGGGCTGCGTGGCGCGCCTCGCCCACGCTCCGCGCCTCGCCTCGCCTCGCTTCGCCTGCCGCAGCTCGCGCCAGATGAGGTTGGCTCCGGGCAACGGACTGGGGGCAGTGCCTTTTGACTTCGGAGGTCTTTGGGATCGGAGCCCGGAAGGGGGTGGGGCGTGATTAGCTACACAGCCAGTGAGGTTAATCGGCGCCCGCGGACCCCGCACTGCGGCAAACGCCACCGCTCACACCAGGGCGAGCAGAACGC
>BOPP01000309.1:786433-799520 GCA_017312745.1 Gryllus bimaculatus | reverse complement strand
ACGCGGGGGGGGGGGGGAGAGAAAACAGCCGTGCGAGAGGAATGCGGCGCATCAATGGGCGGCGCGCGCGCGTGCGTGCGTGAGGCCGCGTGATGCGGCGCGCACGCGAGTGAGGCGAGCGAGCGAGTCGGTCGCAGTGACCCAGAGCCGCGGGCGGGCGGAGGCCGCGCAAGGCCCCGCACGCAGCGCCCGCCGCAACGCCGCCGCCCGCCGCGCAGCCGCCGCCGCCGCAGCCAGAGCCGCCGCCGCAGCCGCCGCCGCCTGCTTGCGTCCGGCTTCGAGCTAGACGACTCCCGCCACGCGCCCTCTCTCAATTCAGTCATATTGCATTGGAAGCTAAAAATATTTTAAAATGGCCGATAACCCCCATCGTTGCTCCTGCAGCTCTTCCTCGCGTTGTCGCTTATTGGTTTTATAAGCTTGTTTAGTTTTTACTGGCGCAGCTAGTTCAATCGCTGTCTGGAGGAAAATTATAGCGACCAGCTGCTCTGCGGTAGTATTCCGATCAACAGCAGGCGAATGCCGGAGCAGTACCTGACAAACGGGCCACGGACAGCGCGCGATCATTTCTTCTTCTTCTTCTTCCTTCTACTATCGGGATCTATCTCACCGCCCCTCTCGCCAAAACCTCAGTCAGCAGTGCTAACAGTTCTTCTTCCGGCAACAGAATATTTTCACTTATTTTCTCGTTTTACCGTCTCGCAGTATGTACTCTGTGCATATTTTTTCATAATGCCCTTATATGCAAAATTAGTTAAACTATTTCGCTCCTGCTTCCGTACAAACGTAGGTATGTCATATTCTTTTTTTCTGTAGGAAGAAAATAAGGAGACCGCACTTCCTTGTCTTCTCTACATAGGGCCATTGAACGGAAAATTGGGCATATCCATGAATGGTTGAACCCATGAATGGTTTTATTCGTTGACGATTGCCTACATCATTACTCTCTTAAAAATACAATATTCTATACAGACTCGCAAATCGTGATATTTTACGCTAATAAAACTTCGTTGTTTTAAAAAAATAGTATTTGTATTTAATTGTTAAAAAATGTAGCAAAAATAACTGTAGGTATTGTCAAATCCAACTATTCTTTCTTTGGATTATTCAGTACCATTTTCTTCTGAAGAAGAAATGATTTTTGTGAATCGGGACTTTGGTAAATACCGAAGCTGTATTGAATAACACAAAGTCATCAGGAATGACAGGCAAAATTTTGTGAAACCACAAGTCAGAACCCTTTACAATAGAATTGTAAATCTAGATGATGTCTATGACGCATAGTCATGAAATTGGTATCATGGTCTTACATTATTTTGTACATTTATTATTTTGCGAGTTACGTTGAATACTAAAAAGAAAAAAAAAATGAAAAATGATATTTTACAAAAGCGCTTTCAACGATGACACTACTTCGGAATAAAACTCCAAACTTCAGTTTCAAATCGCTTTTAAATTATGAAAGAAGCCCGCAACTGTACCTTGAAAACTTTCAGGGCCACTTCGCAATCATATTTAAGTTTGTGTTCCAGCTACTCAGCTCTGTTTAAATCGCCGAGGGCAAAATCCACTTGACGATATAAACAGTTACATAGCTCCTCCGAAGAGGCGACGCACACACGCATGTTCGATGCGGCCACCGACCGCTGACACGGCTCCTCCCCCGCATTGGCCTCCATTAAACACACGCCACTTGCGCGCAGTCGATACGGGGCGGGGCGGGGGCGGGTTATATAATCGGCGAGGGCGAGTTACACATCGACCGAGGAATTCGCGCGCCCCGGGCCACGCCCCTGGCGCCGCCTTGGCCGCCCCTGGCTGGCCATTACACTTTGAGGGCGGGCGGCGGGGGGGGGCAGTGACAAATCGCCCACCCGGGGCGCTCTCGTCGTCCACAAGCCGCCGCCTGCCTGCGCCTGACGTCACGGCGGCGCAGGTGGAACGGGGTGCGTCCAGCCGCTGCCTTCTCCGGGCGAAGGCACGCTGGTTTTTCGATACGCGGATAAGATGGCAAATCAACTACGCTTTTCTCTTTGTGCTTCGAACGCAAGAGAAACTCGCACACTAATTCATTATTCAGATTCGCCAAAGAAATCGGGAATTTTTTTACCGGCAAGCAAACTATTTTTTTTGTTCTTCGAAAAAAAAAGGTCTATACTTATAATGTTGCGAGCTCACTTTTCGGTTACATCTGGACTATAATATAATTTCACTCAATAAGAAACTATGAACTTACAATAATTGATCGCATACGTTTGTTAGCATTACACATTGATTTCCTTTCATTTAATTTAACTTTGAAAGTTTCTTTTGTGGAAATAATCTAGACTGAAAACATTCGAAATTTTTGAACGAATAAAAACAAACTAGCTCAATTGAACTTTAGAATACCAGAGTATTAAACTAAAAAAGACACTGAATTTCGAAATTTGATTCTTAATATTCATGGCTCCGTTTGTACTTTCTTCTGTTGAACTGCCTCAAAAAATGTTCAATCTGTTTATTAATTGAGAAAGATGTTCATTATCTCAATGAAATTCTGTCGTGATGCGTACTTAAGCTCAATGCTCTAAAAATAGCCTCAAAAAAAGGACGCTTCAAGCTGCATTCATTCAGAGTCGATTTGCTTCTTCTCATAAATAAAGAACGCATCTGCGCATCGTGCCTGATGAGATCTGGCGGGCGCGGGCTATTTCGATGGCAAATATTTTATCCAATTCCAGCGCCGCAGCCGCGCGCCGCCGCTTCCGCCTCGCTCGCACAATTCCACAAACTTTGGCTTCCCATAATTCACCGCGCGGACGAATTAATCTTCCGACCGACTGCGGGGCGGAACACGAGCCCCGAGCCCGAACTTCGGGCGAAGGCAAGGAGCCAGGCGCCGCGCGCCGGCAAATGGAGGTTCAGCTGCTGTTCGCTGTGGAGGCGTGGTGCCAGCGTAGTACGCTTGTATGATGAATACACTAACTGCCTAGGGGAGGTGATGAACGAGCAACTGCGGAAACATTGAGTGACGAAGAACGTGAGACACACAGGGGAGAAAAAAAAAAACTGGAAGTGAGACGGGAGTTGAAGAATTGTGACCAGCGTAGTATACTCAAAGTGGTAAGATGAAGGGAAGTACTGCGATATTGTGGTCATCGCTTGCGACGTGAACGCGGCTAAAGGAAGGGATGAGAAAGGGAGTAGGGCAGAAGCCAGGGAGTCTGCCTGGAGACAAGAGGCGAAGTCGGAGGCGGCGGCCGAAGGGTGGTAGCGGGGGTGACATTTCGGACCTGAGGCGGGCGAAGGTTGGGGTGGGAAAGGAGGGGCGGGGAAGGGTGGGGCGTGGGCGTGGGCGTTTTCGCGATCCGAGCCCGCGCCGGGCTGAGCGCCCCCGCCCGCGCCCGCCCGCGCACGCCCGCCCCGACTCGCCCTGGCTGACTCCAACGCCCACCCTTGGCGGTGGGTGTTTTTTTGGCCGGTTGGCCCCGGGCCCCCCCCGCTGCAGTTTCAAAAGATTTGATCGTGCAATTAGCAGGCGCACGGCCGCTGGTTGTGTGTGCGCCGCTCCGCCACCCTGCTCCGCAGACCGCCCTGCCCTCCCCCTGCCACCCCGCCTCCCCCATCACTCGCCGTCGCGTTCACCCAAAGCTCTCTCAATGCTGCAGAGAGATTACTGCAAGAAGGGACCGAATTCACAGCTTTTGTTTCGCCACTGATGGCAATATCAGTGCAAATTACGACCATGCACTCATTTTGTCAGTACGTTCGTTTACAGGTAACTCATTCGTAAATTATTTCACGACTATCTTTTGCAATATCATCGCCCTGCATGATGTTCCTTTGTTTCCCGGCCTGTCAAAGTGCTCACTGCTTAGAGTAACTCCTCTATATCCACTGGGATGCTTCATAACGACAACCACTGACGCTGCAGGACTTCTGTTCTTGTCCCGGCGGTAGCAGAATCTTCCACCCTAGCCATGCAGCTCCGTCGAATTCAATCGCTGTCTGCAAGAGTATTGTAGCGAACCGCTGCTCGGATAATGATTCATGTGACTTGTCAAGTTACTCTCTTGTGTATACGAAATGGTTGTCAAAGGTGTATTCTTGTGTTTGCAACTATAAGCTTAAGTTGTTGAGGATTCGAAGAACTCTTAGAGAGGGAGAGAGAGAACGTGAGAAGGAGTTTCGAGTGACTGATCAAGGAAGCTTACTACCTGCACTGTGCGTTCATTAAGTTATAATTAACTTTTGACAAACTAATGGTTAGTGAACTTTATTTGGGTGATTATCAGGTAGAAATAATGTAATTGAAAATCTTATTAAAAAGAGCCAGGGCGTGCCACCAAAATAAATGATTTACCCATAGCTCAATGCTTTTATAAAGATGAAACTGAAGTTTTGAATGAGACAATCAATAGTATTGTCTTGTATACATGTCATGAAGTTAATTCGGAAACAGCAATGAAGTAATACAACTAATTAACTGGAACACCTTTCCAAGTATCCGATCATAAATTTGCAGGAGTAGTACCATGCAAATTTAAAGCGCAAATAACAGGAAAGTCCCTATCATTCTGGATTTAATTTGTGTTTTGCGCTTAAATAATGAAATTATGTTCCTATTACTTTCTCGCATATTACTTACGCGACATTACGCCGTTTACGCATATTGTCCTGTTGCGGGGAAAACGGTGATTTTTCGACGTAAAAACTCTTATTTCCGGGCTCTGATATTGACAAAATGGATAATGTTTTTTCTTATATGTAGTAAATTACTTTACGTCGTGTAGTCGCAGTTTATGTTTTGTGGGTTCTTGAAACCGAAAAATCGATTGATTGCAAAACTGCTGTCTGCCTGTCCGTCCGTCTGACCATCTGTGGTCAAAGCTAACATCTCAATTGTTCAAATAATTTTCTCCAAAACTGACATTCCCCGATCGATCTAAATGTACTCGATGTCTTGCGACTTCGACTTTGAAACGAATATTTTAATCTTTAGGGGTCCTTTACATGAAGCCTAAACATTTTCAATATTTTCTCAAAACTGACACAACATTTTTGGTTACATTCTGGTCAATATTCTTTTCGACGTCTTCCTACAACTACAACAACATAGATGGTAGGAATTTTGTGTTGCCTAATAACAGACCTTGAAATGAGATCATGTACAATTTTTCAAAAATATGAGTAGTTTTTAAGTATTATTGCGTGAAAAATGCAGTTTTTAAACAATAATTTTCTCAAAACGTTTCGAAATTTTCTTTAATTTTTTCCCCTCGTATTCCTCGAAAAGAACGTAAAGAAAGAGGGGCTGTTCGCATTTATAGGAACTCTTAATTTTTCGAAAATGGCAAAAGTTTTAACTTTTTCAGCGTTTTCCTACAACTTCAATATTAAAAATTGACAATTTTAATGAAATCTATGCATCAAAAATACATCTTTAAAAAAGGTTATATTTGCGAAATTTTCGTGAAACAAAGGCAATTTTTTATACAATTTTGAACAATTATATTCTCAAAACCGTCACCATTTTTTCATTAATGGTTTTCTTCGTATGTAGCAAAGAAGGAAAAATAATGTGGTACTGCTCTCATTTAAGCCGAACTCTATATTTTCAAAAATTCCAAACAACAAAAAAAATAACATTTCAAAAGTATAATAGTGTTGATACATACAAGCATACTTGTATTTTTCGTTAAATTACACTTGTTCCAAAAATAAGTTCTTTAAAAATGATCATGTACAATTCTTTAAACGTATTAGTAATTTAGCGTTCTTTCTAAGTTCCTGGTCTAAATTTCCCGCTCTTCATTTTGTAGACTCTTTCTGGAGTTAACAGGTTGTCTTGCAATAATGGGGACGCCACACGACAAAAATTTACAGAATAGCTCCTAATTGTTGGCGGTGTTTCTAGGTGAATGGAATGGAGTTTTGGATTGACGAATTTATGTTGAAGTATTACTTGAAGTTTTCGCGCTTGCTAATGAGTTTTACGATGGCTAATGAGTTTTACTAAGGATGGCTGAAATGTATTAATATGGAGAAAAATTGCCGTATTATAATTCATCATTTGCGTTAATTGCAGATTTTTTAGATGCAAACAATGTATTATGTAAATGATTTTTCTTAATTTAGAATTAAATTAAATCACTGAACTAGTAAATTAATTACCATTTCATAATATATTATTGCGTATTATTGTATTGCAATATACTATAATAGTGTATTATAGTTCAATAATTGTACTTTGCGAAATAAACAATATCGTTGGAATTTACAATAACAAGAGAGTCAATTGTATTTTAAATGTTAACTACTTAATAAAAAGTTCAATACTTGTGTTAGAATCATTTTGCTTCGACTGATGATACAATATGAGTAAGTTTTTATTGAATATTACAAAATGAACGAAATGAAAGATACACATTAACTAAATAAGACACCATTTTTGATTATTCCATTCAGCGTTGACTAAATAAGCGAAAAACGAGAGACTATAATGGGAAGTGGAAAATATCGAAGCCCACAACAATCTCATCGCCCAAACGGCGCCCAAACCAGGGCTTTGTAATTAACATCTGAACTTCTCAAACATTCGGAGGCGTCATAAACCACCAGTTCGGCAAGCGGAGACAAAAAATAGAGTCCAGTCGCAGGGAGGTGGGTGAGGAAGAAACTTCGGCGGTCGAGGGGGAGGGGGGGCGATCGGGCGGCGTGGCCCTCTAAACGGACCAATTACCTCGCTGCTGTGCGAACAAAAGGCTATTAACTCGCCCGACATAATTAATGACGAGGTGTTTATGGAGGGGCGGGCGCCCGTGATGGGGTCGTGGGTTCGGTTCCCGGGGTGTCACCGGCACGGAGCCTCGTAAATCAACCGAGAGCCAGCACTCGTCGCAGACCATGACGGCTCGGACAGGCTCAAAGGTTGCAAAAATTAAATGCTCGGTCCCACATTCCCTCTGATAGCCTGAAATACCAAATATTTTACAACGAGAATTGATAACACTTGTAGAAGTTAATTATGAGAAATCGATTTTTCCCTAACCGTTGTACATAAGAAACGAATATAGTTGTAACTAGCGGAACCCGGCAGACGTTGTTCTGTTCTTCATCTCCCTCTTTCTCCTTCCCTCTCTCTTTTTCTTTATTTAGTCCGTCTTTCTCTGTCCATCTCCCCTTCTATGTCTCTCTCTATGTCCCTGTCTCAGTCTGTCTGACTCTGTCTCTCTGTGTGGGTGTATCTCTCTTTCTCTGTCCCTCTTTTTGTCTGTCTCCGTCTCTCTGCCCCTATCCCTCCCTTTCTCCGCAACCCTCCGTGACACAGCTCAGCAACAATTAAGCCGAGGTGGAGCGCAGTTTTAATGGAAATTTAAATAAAATGAAGAGCACATTTTTTCTACAGCGCAATCTAGTAAAGTTACAACAAAATTAACAACACATTAAACTTCTGGCTAAAAAAACAAACAAACAAACTCGTAGATCATTTAAGTTTCTACTTTCTCCTACCTAACGTCTCCTAAAGCTATGTTATGATCCTTGTTCCTCTTTTACTTTCTATATCCTCATCATTTCTACCTCATTCTTCCACCATCACTCAATATTTTTCTATCTCTTTGAACCCTCTCCATTCATTAACCGTTCCCCAACTTGTCCCGCATCCTTCAATCCCAATCGCATGTTCTCTTGTCTCCGCAATCCTACATCTCCAGCCTTCGTCTTTCAACAGAACATACGTCTCCTCTGATCCCAACACTAAACCTCCCCCTCCCAATCATATTCAGTTCGTTCCCCTCTCCTTTAAGGGACCTCGGTGTACTTCATCCCACTATTACCTTATAGAAGTTATTTTCTACATGGTACCAAACGAAGAAGTAAATCAAAATTCTGAACTTTTCAATAAGTATTATTTCGGCGAGGAAGAGAGAAATAGATCCGCAATTTGTATCTCATCTGCATGCTGTTTAGATTAAGAAAAGAATACAAGGCATTCAAGAACTACGTAGGTATCATTGAAGATCCTGCCACTGTCGGGAATGTAACTCTAGGACCTCCTTGGTCGGAGACACTGCAGTCACATCAGCTGAGGCCCTGAGCCACCTCAGCCGGTACGAAGACACCGAGACGGCGTGGGCGGCGGGGCGGGGCGTGGCGGGGTGTGGCGGGGAGGGGGGCCGCACAATGGAGGGTGCGGCCGCGGCGGCAATTTGCGGGATGGAAGCGCGATTACGCCTGTTTCCTGCGGGGGCTGAGAGGGCGAGGGCGGGGCGAGGACGAGGGCCGGGGGCGGCATTCTCTGCGCTCATTCCACCCTCCACCACGCGCTGATAATTTTCATGTTGCCGCGTTCGCTCCTTCTTATCCCCTCGCATTTTGCTCGACTTCCTCCAAGATTGCTCCAGAGTTCTTTACAGAAAAGTTCTTTTGAAGGCTAATCTTCTTTTAGATGCACTGGGAGCTTCTAATTGAGGGCACGAACAGGTGGAGCTCTCGATTTTTTGTCTTTCTTATCTTCAATTCTGCACTTTTGTAAGATTACCAGCGCCTCTTAAGACCGGAGAACTGAAACGGGTAGAGAGCTTACCGACCAAGTGTCTCGATTCAAAGTGCTTCGGGTTCGAACCCCGCCCAGAGCAAGGCGATTTAGAGGTTCGTCCTCTTTCGCGTTTGTGTGTGAGTTGTCGCGGGAAGCCTAGCTTTCTGCTGGTCCCAGATCCCACATGCCAGCAAGTGTGGTTCATGTTTCGCCAATTAAAGTGTAGAGAGAAAGCGAGCTTTGCTCCAAAAAATAACGTGAAAGAACATTTATTTCTTTAGAAAAACGGGGTATGTTTACTGTCTTGAATGATCATCGCTAGAAATGCTCACAAGAAAGTACACACCGTAATAATACCGTGAAAATTATTTCGGTGGCTTAGATGATATGGTATACATTTGATCCAGGGTTTAATACTCGCTAGTAGATTTCCAAGAAGTAATACAATGTACATTAAACGAACATATGAACCCATCACTGGGAACACTCTTAGCTCGACGACCAAAACATACTAGGATTGGGCCCTCGCCGTTCTCCCCCATACACACACGTTCTACGCTCAGAGACATACATACACATATACATGCATGTACACACACACACACACACACATTTTCGTTAACCCAATGTCTTTCATATACCAACAAATATCACATAAATAGAGCCCAGAGCTATGGCCTTCCATTATTTAGACGAGCTAACACACATTTTGCTCTTTATGTTACCCAAAAACTTATTACAACTCCTATCAGACATCCCATTAAGATATTGAAATTCCCCCATCATTTGAAGAGTTTCTTACAAGAACCAAAGTAGTTCAAATTCGAGACTTTTTAGGAGGGGCGAAAAACCTCATAGGGCAGAAGTGTATAGTAATGCATTTATGTTTTTACTCCCCATATTATATCTTTCAATGTGTGTGAGACTTACCAAAAGAAAATGTCCCAGCATATTGTGTCAGTAGAAGGTAATAACGTAGTGAAATATCTCAAAATATGGAGTTATAAGACTTGTTTGGCTCCTGTAAAAAAAAACTTACTTTTATTATGAACGTCTGCGATAAATTGAAATATTTCTATGTACATAAACAGGAAGACGCCTCTAGGTAGCATTAGATTCCTGCGGTGGTAATTGATAGTAAACTAAATAATTTGGAATGTCCCAGCGTCAGGTGTCGAACACCTGACCGACAATGTCACAGCGGAGGCCGCCGACGCGTCTGTCTGACGGAGAGGCGCGACCTCCGACCTCTGGTGAGGATGGGCTCAGCCCCGCCTCGCTCTCTGGGCTCCGTGGCCGCACAGCCCCGCGTCGCGACTACCTGCACCTTTCTATTAACCAGAGTGCGGTCTGAATATGTTCTTCGTGAGTGTACAAAAATATAGGAACATAGTATGATAAATTGGCCTCCTTCAATGTTACGTCTTTTATCAGGTGATTATAGGGAATTTGAAGGATTATTGCCTCTTTTAGTCTTGATTTTCCGTATCGTTGAAATAATTACTCCTATGTGAACAAAAAGTCCGATCCAAAGCAATACGTAGAGAATACATCAAATTCTTGTACCAGTTTGCCAAATCCTGTGCAACTATCACTTTCTCGATAATTTTACGTTCACAAAATCAGTTCATGTAACTATCTCACGAGTTCGAGGTGTCTCCTGTGAAGGATCTATCACTGATTCAGCTATTTCTTTAGATTTATCGAAAAAAAAAAACGAACAAATATCTTCAACGGCAAAATCGTTCTTTATCGCGCCAAAGTAGACCTGTGTTTGGAATGTTGTCTTTAGTGCTTGCTGCGATCTTTTATCTCAACCTGTTTATTGTAGCAAGAGAGAGAGAGAGAGAGAGAGAGAGAGAGAGAGAGAGAGAGAGAGAGAGAGACAGTAAGCCATGCATGGGCCAAGAAAAGTTACACGGTTATTACCTTCCAAAAATCGAAATACCCGTTTCACATTCGGAGGGCTTGAAGTTCCGCCGAACCCATCAGGAAATATTAATTTTGAAGAAAATGTGCTGAACGCTTTAGGCCAATGCTGACCACAGACAGACAGAGACAGACCTTTTGCCTTAAACCAATATTTCGGTATGAAGGACCCAATAAACGTGAATTCTGACTACAGGTGTAGAGGAGTACAATAGTAGACACTAAAAGAAGTAATTTACTATATATGGGAACAAAATGCAGGTATGCACATTTTCGATACCACTGCTCCATAGTATTTACCATATACTACGCAAGTAGTATGCGAAAAGGTGAAAGAAAAATAATATTCCTTTTCTGTTGTTACCAGGATTGAAAAACTTCATGTTCTTTTTATAAGCGAGAAAGCTGAACAAGAAAAAAAGAGGTGAATATCAGTTCACCACTTTAATGAAAACGTAAATATTCATCCCCTGTATTAGCCGAGAAGGCGAGGCGATTAGACGCGATGTTTTGTCATCATTGCACCCCTATTAACCGTTCCAAGGCGGCGCGATGTGGCTTCTCGTGTATCGGTGGCGGGCGGGCGCGGGCGCGGGCGCGGGCGCGGGCGCGGGCGATGCGGCGGGCGATGGCGCGTGAGTTGTGGCTTCGGAGGCGCGGCCGATGCGCATCTCGCGCTCCGCCCCTCATTACGCGCGCGGGACGCGTCTCGGGATTTACGGCGGCGGCGGCGGGGGCGGCGGGCCCGCGCAGCCTCCGCCGCCAGAGGCGTGGGTAATTGGCTCACACTCGCGCCATCTCCCGGGGGCATCTGTCCCCGCCGGCCCGGCCCGGCCCGGCCCGCCTCGGCCCGGCCCGCCGCTGCAGCCCCAGCGCGGATGCGCCGCGAGGCTGCCGATGACGTAAAACGCCTTGGCCGTGGTCGCTGCTTTATGGACCGTGACAAAGTTATACGAGTACCTCTGAGTGGTTTCTCTTCTTCTTTTGTCGGGGGGAGGGGGTGTTGTATTTTGTTGGCTTCGGGTGTTTGCTGAAGGGCTGGGGAAACTTCACAATTGTCTGAGATAATATGTTTGTGAATGGCATTTTTTAAAATGAATATGATGAAACTGTTATTCGTCTCGAATACCTACCACAGATTGGCAATTTTATAGTACATTTTTAATGCGTTTGTAATACTTCTTTCATTCAACTTTTTATAGTTACGTAATTCATAAATTAGAAAATCAAATTAAAACTTACATTATCTCCTTTATAATTTTAACCACAATATTTCTAGTACTCAATTCATTCTAAGTAATACCGCGCATGTTTTTTTAAACTAGTGCTGTTATTTTGTGAAGTATTACAATACTTTTTCTTAACTACTTAAGTACGGGAGAGAGTAAACTGCACGTCTTGAAAGAATCGTCGTTGTAATTTCAAGAAATTCTTCACTCTCACATATTCAATTAAAATATTATCCAAAAGTATCGGAAATTTTATTAGCCACAAAATTCAACAAAAACAAGCAATATTTCTGGATTTCAAAAGTATTAAATTGTAGAAAATGACCGGCGTCTAGCGGCTCTTCGCTCACAACGGCTGCATCGAGAAGACTCCCGTTCCCGCGCCCGAGGCATTTCTCTTTATATGCTGCTCATCCTCCCCTGCCCACTCCGGCGGGAGCAACCCTTTGGTTACGGAGGAAAAGGGTCGAGCAGCGGGCGAGCCACAGCGCGGCTACGCCAAATTGCACGCGGTCGCGATTAATACCTGGCATTATTAGCGGGCCGACCCAATTTGTGAACGCGCCCCGGCGCCCTGGCCTAATTTCCAATCCAAATAACAGACGGCGCTGGCGCGGGGGATGGCCGCGCATGCATATGCAGCGCCGCGCGCGCCCCGCCCTCGCGCTCGGCGGCCCAAAGGAAAGCCCTTGTGGGGTGCCCAGGGCAGGCCTGCAGACGCAAACAACTTCGCGGGGCGTTATCTGGCTACAGGAAGACGCTTCTGGATCTCACTTTTAGCCATGGCAAAAAAGGAAAATTTTCAATGACAGATTATCCTTCATTTCAATATGGACCGGAATACAAAGGGGGTTCAGAGCATCAACTTATGTCACAGCAGTGCATCTAACTGGGTGGTCCCAGGGTTCGAGTACCGACGATGGCACGATTTTCGACATTATCTTATAAGCTAGAACGGTCGGTAGTTTTCCGTGGTTTCTCCGATAAACACCAGGCCAATGCCGAAGCAGTACCCTCACAAACGGGTCAAGGACCGAACGAACAATTTTTCTGTCTTCTTGCTTGTACTATCTTCACCCTTCTTTACACACTCACACACACATTTATATGCACTATACCACCACACACGCCGGGAGACAAGTCGGGCGATTAGAGCTCGTCCCGGCAGATGGGAGATATCAGGGTTGTGAAAAACTCCGCACGGTGGCGGGCTGGCCTGTAGCGAATCTCGCCATCCAGCGGTTGCAGATTACCACCGTGACAAAACAAGCACTACACATACGGGACCAATTATCTTAGCAGTGGACGCGCCTGGCAACACTAATCAATCAATCAATACGTCTGGAGTGCTTCTGAATGCAACGTCAAGCACGTGAGCTTAGTGCGTTGTGGAAAGCGAGGGGCGTCG
>BOPP01000309.1:756875-768881 GCA_017312745.1 Gryllus bimaculatus | reverse complement strand
GCCGCACGCCAAGCCCCCCCGCCCCACTCCGCCCGGCCGCCCTCGGTCAAGTCTCACGGAAGCCTGCGCCGGACCCTCCCAGCCCCGGCCCACCCCTCACGCGTCTGGCCCGCAAGCTGCAATGACAATCACGACGTTTGGAAAGAAACGCTTCCTGATTCAACGTCACTCAGTGCTCTGACGCGATCCCAGGGTTCGACGGACTGGATTTGCCCACTAGTAGGAGCTAAGTTCTTTAATTTAGCCGCCCACTGTCTAGAGCTTTCCAGCCGCGGCTACTCTGATCGGGAAATTTCATGGTTTCCTGCATCAACACCATGCGAATGCATAGAGCAGTTCCCGAACCAAACGCTTCCTTCCTCTCCATTGTTATATTCATCTCTTACACAACACACACACAACTAAATTGCATTTCACTTCCACATACTGCACATGTCGGAAGACCAAGTCGAGATTTACAGCTTGTTCCGGTTGCGATGCATCGATATTGGAATACTGTTAGGAAACCCCCACAAGTTGACGGGTGGTCACCCGATCTCTCATTAGCGGGGAACATCGTCACCATTTGCGCGTGATAAAACATCACTTATACTAACAGGAAACAATAAAATGGCCCGTTCACGCGCCCGATCACAAATCATCTATCCGATTTCAACCGTCCTCCCCTTTGAGTTCTACATGAACGTTGTCAATGATACGTTGAAGAAGTCTTTACGCTCGTAACTATATGATGAAATGGTGAAATCGATTTAAATATCTATTTGAAGCCCACAAAGAATACAGGACAAAAATTTACCCCTTAAAATTCTCGTTTCCATCGTGTGTCTGCTTGAAACATTTTCCAGTTTTGTCTACATATTTCATACGCATAGAGTCGTGTGTCTCTCGAAATGTGACGGTTGAAAGCCCATTGATACGCCCGTAGAAAGTAATATCGTCACCATCAACCACTTAAGGTACTCTACCGCCTCTGTGCGTGTTCGAAAGGATTTGATTAAAGTAATCTTTCCTGGGAAGCTCCCCGCCGCTTATTATAACGACGCGACCCGGTCAAGACGAGTAAATTATTTTGTGAGCGGTGTGGAACGCGCGGCGCTGGCGCGGGCGCCTGTGAAAGCAAGTGCGGACGCGGCCGGGCTATCGACTCGCCCGCGCGCGCCCGCGTGCATTATGGACGAAGGCCGCAAGGCAGACCAACGTCTCCGCTCCCTCCCTCGCCATCAACCAATCCAAGTGCACGCGCGGTTCGAACACGCCATGCGAGGGAGAAAAACGGCTCAGGTGCCCCGAGCTCGTGATATCCCTGCTTGCCCGGGAGTTTCGGTTCCATTTCTGCGTTGACGATTGCGACATTTCTTGTCAATTCAGTCGCCGTCTAGAGGAGAATTTCGTAGCGACGGAGCTCTTATAGGGGCAGTTTCCGCGTTTTTCAAAGGCCAGATGACAGGTAACCCTAACAAAACATGGTACAGTAACCCCTAACAAACATGAACATGGCCGAATTGACACTTTCAGTTACAAACTTACCACGCAATTACACTTCACATATACCGGAACACTCAGAAGATAAGATCCAGTCTCAGCCGTCGGTACCACCTGGTGGGAAGATATTGCTGGAGAACACCTCGCAAACAACATAGACAACGATCTCCCATTCAGCGGTGCAAAATATCACCGCCAGTGCTTCGATAAACATGAACTACACGGACTAACGAACCTTACAAAGTTTACGCGCCAGAATCACCTAAGCCAACAATCAGTTTCCATGAAATTCCTGCTTAACGACGGTGTACTCTATGATTTCTTTTTGCGTTCGATAGTTGATCCCACTGCACGAACCAGAGGCACTGAAGATGACGCGACGCCGACTGTCTCCACGCGCCCTGAGGCCACATCGTGGCACCAATACGGACAGGAGCGCCCCGCCCCACTCCCCGCCCCGCCCCCGCCGCCACCCCCGCCGCCGCTTCTCGAATTCCCCCCTATGCGCCTCCCTCGTGTAATCTTTTAAGGTACTTGCATCACTGAGGAAATTAATTGTAATTAAAGCCGTAGCGCTATGGCTTTTTAAAAAACAGGCAGCTGCGCGCGGGCAGCCCCGGCGGCGTCCTCGGCCAGCAGGGGCCAACCGCCCCAAATCCTCTGCTTGCCCTCGGTTCCTCTTACGATCTGGAAAGAAAAACTACGTCGAAAATCGCACTCGCTTTAGGCACTTAGGCCAAAATCCTTTCAGTCGTTTACTGTCACGTTACCTACATTTCAATCTTGGACATTGTTCCATAATTTGTTATACTAATTTTCGACTTTGTTCATCTTTGCAGACAGTCCTTAACCTAGTTCTCAGATTACTAGGTTAATAAAAATCTGGGTCAATTCTTTACAAAGAACTTGCTAAACCCAGTGTTTTAGGATACTCCCACCCCCCAACAAACCCCCATTGAAAAACTTCAGAAGACATTATCCAGAAAACTACTGAAATTATATAGTGCAACAAAAATAATGACGATTATATATATGATCTTGGGTTCAAACCTAATGTGCATTTAAAACTTAATAATTCAAACTATACACAAATATTCACACAATTCCCCATTAAACCACGAGGAAAAATAAATTATATAAAAAAAATCCTCATCCCTCATTATGTTACCCTTGCTAGTCCCATCATGCCTAATTACCTGATTCACTCTTTTCGCGTTTTCTGTCCGAACGCTACTGTTGTTGCTTCAATAACTTACAGTATCCAAATCGTGTTCATGTGTTACGCAAAACAAATGAATGACCCTTCCGGCTGTTTAACCATCAACCCCTTTACCGTAGTCCGGTCACGAAGGCACTGACAATAACAGTGGAGCCTATTACATGTAGGTATTCCGACCTATACTTTGTGAAATGGACTGTTAACAGTACAATTACGTTTGCCAATTGAATCATAATCAGAATTTAGTCACGTTGACAACACCAAAATAGGCAGTCACAAGGAAATTAAGCTTTTCATAACTGTGCGCTCTCAGAAAGATCATAAATATTTAAAAAAAACTTTCTAACATTTTGTACGTTTTTTTAATAATCGTGAGTTGAGTCGTATTCGAGAGGACAGTAGGTTGGTAGTATAGAAAAGCCCTAGTAATTAAAGGTAAATCAATGGCTCGTAAATGTCGGCCTGGCATGGATAATATGCGACACTAACAACGAAATAACTATCATTACACTACCTTGTAAGCAGTAGACAAGTATGAAAATATTAAAACACATCCAGTCTTCGTTGCAAGCTACAACCTCTGCAGAGAACAACCTCCTCCTTCGAACACTTGGAAAACCGACACTGGATTTTCATATAGGTTGTCCAATGTTGGATCAACCCTATAATGATGAAGAATTCATCCGCCTGAAAGCGGATGCTTAATGGACGTAAGCAATGGTGTACACACTGCCTGCATCACCTCGGCCCGGCACATCTAGCGATCAGGAGAAGAACGGCCTTTCCGCACAAGACGGCCGCCGTAGCATGGAACTTCGATGAGGAGATGCGGCCTTGGGATGCGATGAACAATACAGGAAGCAACTGTCAATTCTGCAAATGCAATATGTTACTGGCGCCTAGATAGTTGGGCAATGGGAAAAACGTAGGTTGCGGTTGTTGTTCATTTGGAGTGAATAAGAAAGTCTCGGAGATGAAGAGTGCGAAACATAGTGGGCATGCACGTTAGCGGGCAGTATACGGACGGTGCGGGCGTGCCGCGACCACAGAGCGCGAAGCCAAAGGCGCGGATGACGGATAAGGGTGACCCGGGGGGAGGGGCGCCAGCGGGTGCGGAGCGGCAAGCGGGCGGGGGCCAACCCCCCCCGGTTTTTTTTTGGCAACCCCCAAGCGGGGGGGGGGAGAGGGCATGGGGTGAGGGGGCGGGGGCGGACGTTGTGACGCGGACACAGCGTGCGGCGGGGCTGAGTCGCGGCGAAGTCGGGGCGGGGAGCGGTCGGACGACGCTGTGGCGTGGGCAGGCAGGAGCGTGGGCGCAGCGGTGCTCGGGCAGCTGTCCGCGTGCTAACGCATCCGGCCGGCGCCCCCACCGCCCCTCCCCGTCCGCCCGCGGGCGCGGCGCCTAATACGGCAGCCTTAATTAAAGCCGCTGCCGCCGCAGGCCGCGGGCGCCGAGCCGCCGACGCGGCTACTGCTGCGAAGGGCGGGCGACGCGCGCTATGCCGCCATTCCTACGCCGCGCGCTTCCTTTCGCTCCAAGCGCACACGACTAACGCGCTCTGCTCTCCCACCCACAAGTGCACAGTGAAGAATGCGACTAGGATAATGGAAATATAAGGCAATTATAAATCAATGGTTTAATGTTTTTATTTATTAGATTTTTCGCCTAAAATAACATAAATATTAATGATATTACTAGGTACAAAGGAGAGGCGTACTTGTAATTTATATTAGAAATTTTTCTTCTTTGCGTCAGAAAATTATTATTAATTATCTGGTCATTTATTATTTTTTATCACTTGCAATCTTGATTATACGAATCATAGTCTATTCACCAATCACCGTTGATCATCACTGACCCCCCTTCCACGATTTCATCGACCCTAGCGGTCGATTCCGACCCCATTGCCAACCCCTGTTTAGGCGCAAGCTTGATACAGACCAACCCGAAGTTTCGGCGCAATCAATTTGCCGGTACCAAAGATCCACAAACCTGAATCTTAGTATACTACGTTGATAGAAATAGATTTACAGGAATTTATGAATAAGAGAATTATATTATATATAAGAGATTATATTATATATAAGATTAGCGGATCCACGGACGGAATCCCCCCCCCGATCTTTTTTGTAACTACTAATTTCACTTATACGAAACTTTGAAGCAAACATTATATTCGGATAACCATAAAGCGAATAAAATCGTTATCGCAGCATTTTGAGTGTAGCCTGCGACATTTTACAAAATCCGGCATAAAAATACCATTTATAGTTTATGACTCATCTCAACCAAAACAGTATTTAATTTCCCCTCCCTAAAATTTACCTCTATATCCGCGTATTAATAAATACGTAATTACATACACCCCACCACCCAGTGTTTGTCCACATGTCTTATAGAGACGTTATAGTTTTTGTGTTGAACATCGCCGCTTTCCAAGCATTGACGCAGTACAATATTTTTCTCTCTTATAAAGTAAGGCAAAAAAGTAAAATTAGTTTTCTTACCTTTACCCTGCCCCCCAAGTTTAAAATTTTGTGTTAAAAGTTGTCATTGTCAACATTTTACAACCGAGATACATATTTAAAAGCAAGTAAGATGATGAAAAATAGTTCGTTGCTTGGAATACTTCCCAAATAGTCTGTCACAGCGATAATATAATCTATTGTACAACATGGACAGTATTCAAGCAGAATTTTAAAACATTGTTGAAAGCTGGGTAGTTAGTTACTTTTCCGTTAGTACAATCCCCCTAATTACATTCAAAGCGTTTGCAATTGCTATAATTGCAATATGCATCCTTTCAAAAAGTTACGTATATAGGAAAATTTTCCCATGCTTAGGACACCATCTTGCTAAGAGGCGTGACAGGAAATGCTCCTGGCAGGAAGACATCCAATTCTTGCTACTCGCCTACTCTTCATTTGGTAAACGTGCATTAACCGTGAATTAAACATTCTACCAAACGTCCAAACTATTATCTTGTAAATTACAATTTTTATAAATTCTTCTATAGTAGATTTCAGGTAACTTAAAGATATTGTTATATCCCTTTTCCACTTTTTTTTGTCTAATTATATTGATTCTTTGATATACCCTCCCGAATAAAGTTTACCAAATGCCGGTTTTTGAAAACTTGATTACCGGGAACGAAACAAATGTCAGGAAAAATTGTTGGTCCGCCAAAATGTACTTCGACCAGAGCCCTGCTCATCCGCAGCCAGGAGAATCCAACTGATGGAATTACTGCGCAAATTGCCGCGAGGACAAAGAGCAATTCCACCTATGCCGCACTCGTACCTCGTATGTGGCAGGTTCCGGATCGCACTCTCGCAATAAATGCAAAACATTCCGTGTAACGAGCGCCAGGGTTCACAAGGTGCTCGCGGTTCGCGGAAGGGAAGCGCGACGCGCAAGGCCTGGCCACCGCTTCCGACAGAGTATGAGCAAAGGCGCGCTTGACAAATGGATTTTAAGTGCTCTGTCCCATCGAACTTCTCGCCGCCGCCGCCGCCGCTCGACCGCAAACTCGGCCAGTGAACTCTGCGTGGGCTTACGACAGAGCGCGCACGCGCGCGGCGTGTTGTGGGTGTGAGAAATTGAATTATATTTATTATTACGACCTCGTGGGTGTGCGTGTGAAGGAAAAACAAGAGTCCTTGCCTGTGACGAGTTCATACACACGCCACCAAAAAGATCCCCTTTCTTCGACTGCAAAGATAAATGTTTTCGCTTGGACAATGAATGAGCCACCTTACTTCCTTTTCATTATGCTATGTTATGTCTCTGCTCACTGACAGAAGTTGTGTATTGTGCTTCGTGAATGAAATGGCAGGTAATGAATCTTGATAACCATAAATATATGATGTTTTAAAACAGCGAGGAAAACAGTTATAATAATGACATTATATTATAATAAATCAATATAAAATAATGAAGGTTGAATTTTCAAAATTGTTAATTTGATGGTATATGCCAAATTAATATAATCAAACTATAAAATTATAGAATAAAATAATGCATATCAAATAACTTATTCAATTTTCCTTCAATTTCGGTTAACTTCTACTACCTCTCTCTTAACTATAAATAATGCTTGTCATCTGCTGTTGTCTCTGCTCTATTATGTTGAATCTAGCAATTAATTCATAGTATTTCAGACTTTTATTCAAAAATATCTGTGTTCTGAGGGAAATAAAATAATATAATTCTTAACATAAATATCTGGTACCCTGTATTTATGAAGTATATTTAATACTTCCTTAAACACATCACACCCACTAACCTACTCCGTTGGCAGACCATTGTTAGTTTAGTACGAAACAAGAGCGCGCACGCGGTTTGAAGCCTGAAGCTAAAAATAGTTGCGAGGAGAAGTTGTAGTAGTGGGGTTGTATCTTGTCTGATTTTCCCGGAGCGACTGTACACACGGGCGGGCTACGTCATCGTAATTATATTACCCATTACGCGAAGAGAATGCAGCAGTATGGACGCGCTTTTTGTCAGCGGTAACGAACCGTCTTATTTTAACTGTTTACTGGCGCGTCATGTGGTCGCCATATCCGAGATGGACTTGGGGTAGTTCCCATAGGCGTGCGTGCCCATTAGGGTAGGAGATATGTTTCACACTTAGATTTGACTTCGAGAGGACACGTTTCCCCACGCCGCATGCGTGCGAATAGTTAGAGAATTTTAATATATTATAGCTTTGCATGTTGTTTAAAAAATGAAAAATAGGCGAATCCAACAGAAATAAATAGCCTCCACTTAATGCTCTTGACACAACAAATACAGATCTCTGGACTCTGTTCCTGCTTAGAGTATCTATAAAACCAAATTTATGTTATCTTTTGCTACGATATAGTAGAGTGGTTCTTATTGTTTAGGTCAGACAACATTAAAACCACATATTTCAATAAACCAACATTCGATTCTTATATAATCGTATATGCTCTTACAGCAACTATTATCAAAATATCTACACATTAGCATCACCCAACAATCATTCCCATCATATACATTCTCTATTAAATAACATAATGTCATCCTAGTACGCTGAACACAAATGTTAAACTACATGTCAGCGTTTCTACCAATTTCGAAGGAAAGTACGCCAAAACCTCTGCTCAGAAACATCAAAAGACCCATTCATTCTTGAGAAAGATTGTGCAGCTCTTTTTCCCCCACTAGACCTTTTATTAGCGAGCAGTCGATACCTTTACGTCTCGATGAATGACCATCCACTAGACACAACCACTTGCGAGCTCGTCTGCAACTGTAGTCAGTAGAACGCGAGCCTCGCGACATCCCGTCATGAGAAGCCAAGAAAGACAAACAACATACCCGGGACTCGAACCCGCGGCCCTTCGACCGAAGCGCTGAGCCGGTACACCGGGGTCAGCCACCGCGGCCATCCAGGTCGCCTGGCCGCAAGCTATCGAGCATCAATGAAACGTCGGATTCGAGCGAGCGCTGTGCCTCCTCAAACGAGGCGAACCGCCCGGCGAGTCGCGTCGGCCCCGCGACGCCCGGGACCAGCCCGGCCCCCGCAGCTAAACCGTCTGTGGCGGCGCGTGGCGCGAGGGCGGCACGCGGTGCCCGGAAAGCCGAGTCCGCCCGCTCGATTACCGTCGCCGCGCCCCGTGAATACGGAGGTCACGTGAGCGCGGGGCGCACGCGAGCACGCACGGGGCGGTGCGTGGGCCGTAATCCTTTTACATGCTAAATCCTTCCGAGGCGGCGCAACCCGACGCGTTCGCCGCAGGCAGCGCCATTTGCGCGTGTGTCGATGTTAACTAAACCGCTTGGCAGAAGCTAGCATATACAAAGTCGCACCTGTTATAGTTTGAGTTACAGCTAGCACTTGTTACTATCTGCACCATTTTCTTGTTCAATCTAGTTCTACGCAGAAAATGGCTGAAAACACACTCGGAGCGTAAGAAATTCAAAGTAGAGGCCTTGCAAGAAACGCACAAAATAATTTTCCTGAAATAATTCTCGTAGTCATATTAACTAATAGTTTTATTGCCTTTCGTTACTTAAGTTAACGCCGTCATTTTGTTCTGCATACAATAAAAACATATCTTTCATGTATTTCATTTCTTTTATCGGAGCGGTATGAGTGCAACTGATACTATCTGCGAAATGTATTAGAGCCATTGTCCCCAGTGTTGCTGAAAAATTTTGCTCTTTTCGTCTTCAAACACACTTTCCTAGTTAAAATGAAAACATTTTTATCACCAAGGTGTTGTAGTAACCACATCTCCACAGGAATGCCAGAAAATGCGAAGCCTAACGTTAGTCAGACTCTCGACCGCCGCATAAAAGCGTCAGCAAAAATTGTAAACCCCATGAGGCCCTGCGCCATCGAGCAGTTAGGAGGCGGCGGCAGGAAGGAACGAGAGCGGTGGAGCCTGACGTCACAAACTGTCGCCTCCGCACCCGCCGCCATATTTCCCCAAAGCAGCGAAGGAAGTACGACACTGCCAAGCGCGCATTATAAAGGACCCAGAGATCATCTGCTCTCTCCATCCCATTGCCCGACTGCTCCAGGCTCCTCCTCAAGAGTAAAACGTGATCACAACTGTCAGATGCGCCGGAGGCAAAATCAGCCCGCCCGCCGATTTCCAAGCCGACACGCGCATCCGTTCCACAAGCCACGTAAATCCTCCTCATGCGGCATATCCCTCGGGTGCGGTGCAACAGCCCCAATTCGTTTGGCAATGTCGCCTCCCTAGATCACACGCTTCAAACTATATTGTTGAAAAATGTGTAAAACCGTACCCCTTCTAATGCCGTGTAAAAGACCGGGCTCCACAGCATCTGCCATTATCAAATGACAGGTACACATAAAAATTAAAACTCTTTACATGACTTAATTAGCTGGTCTTTCGGCATTAAACAATAGAACTGACTCTCTTCTGTCACGAGTTCAACAATGCGCCATTTGGAGCTTCTGTTTCGCGTCAAACGCATAACGCTGTCGGGCAGGAGACCGCGATCTAAGGTTTTCCTTCGCCGCCATTACATAGACGCCTTCCCACTCCAGGGACGCCGGTGTATTCGAACAGTGCCCTATTCCCAGAAGTTTCTAGAAAGTTGTCTCTCTAAACACCCTCTGGAATTAGTGAAATTTGCTATTAAGAAGAAAATTTTAACAATTTCACAGAACTATTTCCCGGAACCGAAAAACTCATACACGTAATACATCTCTATTCTAAAGCTCCCAATCATGAGGTATTATGAGACCACTGCTTGTACACTTCAAATCATTCTAAGGCTGAACAGACCTCAGTATTTATAAAGGTTACATTATGTGCTCAGACTGTTTGACTAATAGATCTCTAAACCAGTATTTAAATAAATATATTCTCTTAAAAAAAATCCTTTCACTATTCCTTCCTTTTGAAATTTGGGAAATCTTTCTTTTCTTCGGGTGACCCTCCCAGCCCCGCCCACCCCTCACGCGTCTGGCCCGCAAAGCTGCAAGTGACAATCACGACGTTTGGAAATGAAACGCTTCCTGATTCAACGTCACTGCAGTGCCTCTGACCGCGAGGTCCCAGGGTTCGACGGGGACTGGATTTTCCACACTAGCTAGGTAGCTAAGTCTAATTTAGCCGCTCCACTGTCTAGAGCTTTCCAGCCGCCGGCTACTCTGATCGGGAAATTTCCATGGTTTCTGCGATCAACACCAGGCGAATGCTAGAGCAGTTCCCGAACAAACGCTTTCCTTCCTCTCCATTGTCTTATCTTCATCTCTTACACATACACACACACACACACACACACTATCACTAACACTTGCATGCACTTCACTACTGCACATGTCGGAAGACAAGTCGAGAGTTTAGAGCTTGTTCCGGTTGGGGCGATGCATCGATATTGGGAGATACGTGGTTAGGGAAACCCCACAAGTTGACGGGTGGTCATCCCCGGATCTCTCCATTAAGCGGGGGAACATCGTCACCATTTGCGCGTGATAAAACATTCACTATACTAACAGGAACAATAAAAGTGGCGGTTCACGCGCCCGGAATCACAAATCAATCTATCCGATTCAACCGTCCTTTGAGTTCTACATGGAGACGTTTGTCAATGATACGTTGATAGAAGTCTTTACGCGCGAATATACTGATGAAATGTTAATCATTTAATATCTATTGAAGCCCAACAAAGAATACAGACAAAATATACCCCTTAAAATTCTCGTTCATCGTGTGTCTGCTTGAAACATTTTCAGTTTTGTCGTACAATATTCATAGCGCATAGAGTCGTGGGTCTCTCGAAATGTGACGGTGAAAGCCATTGATACGCCGTAGAAAGTAATATCGTCACCATCAAACACTTGGTCTCGTACACGCCGATCTGTGCGTGTTCGAGAAGGATTTGATAAGTAACCTTTCCGTTGGGGGAAGCTCCCCGCCGTTTATAACACGCGACCCGCGTCAAGACGAGTAAATATTTGGTGAGCGGGTGTGGGAACGGCGCGGCGCGGCGCGGCGCCTGTGAAAGCGAAGTGCGGAGCGCGGCCGGCTATCGACTCGCGCCGGCGCGGCGCCCGCGTGCATTATGGACGAAGGCCGCAAGGCAGACCCAACGTCCTCGCTCCCTCCCTCGCCATGGCAACCAATCCAAGTGGCCACGCGCGGTCCGAACACGCCATGCTGAGGGAGAAAACGGGCTCAGGTGGCCCCGAGCTTCAGTTGATATCGCTGCTGTGCCCGGGAGGTGTTCGGGTTCCATTTCTGGCGGCGACGGGATTTGCGACATTAGCTTGGTCGAATTCAGTCGCCGTCTGGAGGAGAATTCTAGCGGACGGATGCTCTTATGGGCAGTTTTCCGTGTTTTTCAATGCCAGATGAACAGTAACCCTAACAAACATGGAACATGGGCCGCATGACACTTTCAGTTACACTTACACGCAGTACACTTCACATATACCAGTCGGAATATAAGAGCCAGTCTCGGCCGGGTCGGTACCCCGCTGGTGGGAGATATTGCTTGGGGAACACCTCGCAAACCAACATAGACAACGGATATCGCCATTCAGCGGTGCAAAAATCACCGCCAGTGCCTTTGATTAAACATGAACTACACGAACTAACGACCTTAGAAGTTTACGCGCCAGGAATCACTAAGCCAACAATCAGTTCCATGAAATTCCTGTTAACGAGGGTGTACTGTATTGATGTTCTTTTGCGTCAGCTAGGCGATCCGAGTGTACGACGAACCAGTGTAACACGAACCAGAAGGCACTAAGATTACTGCGACGGCGACCTGTCTGCGCGCGCCTTGAGGGTAT
>BOPP01000309.1:729898-756850 GCA_017312745.1 Gryllus bimaculatus | reverse complement strand
TTATTTCGGCGTGTATCTAAGTTTACTTTCCCATTTATATTAAACTTTTGTGGTAGGCGGTATAAAGACGCCATTTCAATGCTGTTCCCGAGAGTTATTCCTCCCTTCTGGTTGCGGTCCCTGCCCCCCCCCCCCGCCGCGCGTGCAACGCGCTGTCGGGTGAGAGCGCGCCCTCGAGCGCCCTCCCCGCGCCGCCACCAAAACTATTGTACCAATTTAACGCTCCGTTAACGAACCAATTACCTCCTCTCACATGACTCCGCGTATTCGGCCGGCACCGGCGGGACGGACCGCTGCATGCGCGATTGGCGTCCCCCCCCCCATTCCTCTTCCCTCTCGCCCCCCCCCGCATCCGCGCGATATCAATTCCCTTGCGCGCGCTTCAATTTTTTCCGATCGATATATATCGCCGGCGGCGGCACGCGAATATCGCCGCACGCCAATTAATCGCGGCCCCAACTACGGTAATTGCGGAAGCCGTATGCAGAAGAACCGCCGCCCGCCCCGCACGCCCAAGCGCGCGACGCTCTTCTAGTCGTTCCGGCGCACAACTTTAACACTCGTTGAAACCGATATTCCTGCTGCACTCGCCGACGGTTTCATCACTGTCGCTTCCGCAAGCCCCATGACAATCGATTGTTCTAATAGTTGAACTACAGCCACCTGAAATCCTAATTGCCATTCCATTTTCCCTTAAAAATCATCGAAAAAGATTGCATTTAGAAGTTATACCTTTCCCCCTTCACATTCCTTTCTGGATTCGTTAGAATTTGAAAGAACTTTTCCAATAGTCAAAACATTTTCTTTTATTAACTTTTAAATTTTTATTTTACTTAATTTAATTTCAATTTTATACTCTAAGAAATTTATTTAAATTAAAATGATGCTGTTTAGATAATAGATATATATATTATTAATATATATTATATATAATATATATATATATATATAAAACACATCACTCGGAACATTCATTTATGAGACTAATGCCATTCAGATTTTTGGCCCAAGCTCAATTACATTTTGCACTTCTGTCACATGAATATATAGTGAGAAAAAAATGTAAAGTTTCAATAGAATGCTTTTTATATCAAAGTAGAATAATTTCATCCAACTTTTACTTTTTCTATGATTTAAGTAATCACAGTTACATGATAAATACCCTTCATTAACATAACTTATGTTATGGACTCACTCTCCCTCGCTAGAAAGCTTTCAATGCTCAGTAGCTTTTTCCCAACCTCCAGATGAACATATTTACAACAGATTAATTCGATTTTTCACATGTTATCGAAATATATAACTTAAATGCGATGGTCTTACCAACATTAATTATTGTACCTCATTTTTGTCCCACAACGGAAGATAATTTGCTCGTCAATGAAAAACGAGGTTCATTCTTGATGCGAGTTTTTGTGAACGTCTAACCCCGTACTTTGACGAGCGTGTACTCCACATTAACGTATGTTGCCCTGCTCCCTTCACCGATTGGCTTTAATTGTCGTCATTATATCTCTCCGTTGCCACACATTGTCTGTCGTGGCAACCCTACGTTGTAGATCAATGAATTGAAGCTTTCTGACATGAGATCAAAACAAAACAGACATGTCGAGAAAGAACACGCGGAGTTCATGCCACGTTCCCATGAACTCCAAACAGAAACGGTCCTGAGTCAACGTCTTTAATTCATAAAGGAATACGAATACGGTCTATTCCACCACAATAGTTTTCCATGCACATGATTACGTGTTCATTTTCATTTAGAAGTTGATACGAGAGTTTCTCTTTATTACTTTTAAATGTGCCCAAATTGTTTGAAACAAGCTATTAGCTACTTATCAAATAATGGACATACTAAAATATGTACTGTTGCCGATATATATTTATTGAAAAAATATTAATAGAAATCAAGAGATTTACAATGCACAGAAAATGTAAAGAATAACACATTTCAATGATAATATTATTTAAAAGTCATTATCGCGAGTCAAACGTGAATAATTATTAAATTTGTTACATTCCTTCAAATATAATGTTGTTCGTAAGTTCGCAATTTCTGCCCCCAAAACTCGAACTTACAACTTTAAAAAATTATTGTTGAAAAAACACATTGACTCGTAATATAATCATATGTATAAATTAGAAATGTGAGAACACGACCGTTAATTATAGAGAAAAGGGACTATTATTGGCCCAAATTTTTTAGAAAGTGTCATAAGGTTTGTTAATATGAGCTTCCAAAAAAAATATCTAACCGAAAAATATCTAACATGCTAGCGGCAATCTCAGTTCATCTACCAAAGCAATGTTCAGTAATTAGCAAGCAAACATGTACGGCAAGTTTAGAAAGTTTTGCTTCCATTGATCAGCATCACACGTGCAATAACCGGTCAGAATAAGCAAGCGCAGTGAGCGTTAATGATACAGCCTCTAAAGTTTTAAGATGATTACCTAAAAAAGAGAGGAAAGGAAACTGTAGAAATAGTACTCTATCTAAAATAAAATCTAGGTTTTAGAGTAGTGTTCTAACTCCTTCGAGTCATTCGCACATACTATCACCATGTGCCACACTCGAAGTAAAATATGAGCTTTATAATAATTACCCTTCTACATTAAACATAAAAAATGCTTGAAGCTGATATTTTATTAATAACTTGTGGTATCAACAATGTAGTCTTAACCTGTGCATCGAACGATTTTCAGTTTCAATCACATAAAAAAGAATTTAAAAAATTAAAAACAGGGAATTTCTCAATGATGGAAGGAATAAGTATGGATGCATGTCCCCCAATTCCTTCCTGTAATATATATTGTGCAAAAGCAAACGTCGCAACTTCATTTATTCCAAACAATTATTTTAACAGAACATTCTTAATTGTTCTTGTAATCTTAAGCTGTCTCAACTTTACTTAATGCATACTAATAGTATTGACACCCACTGTGTACTGTTTTATTGTTTACACTCCTTATATAAATTAATTTGCAGCTCACCCATTATCCTGATGCCAAATTGCTCTTCCAGTGGCAATTAATGTTTAACTATAATTTGCAATTACTTCGTTTGAGAAATTAAATAAAAAAATATGTTGCGATGACATTTTCACAGTACATTGAGTACGTTTTCATTATGCATTGACCCGTTTGCGAGAGTCCAAGCATTATTCAAGGCTGTATAGCTCTGGGAAACCATGATTCCGCCTGTAGCGGAAGTCGTAAAAAGATAGCCGCTTTTCACATCGCGGCCCAATCAGTGTAATTACTTCTATTTCTTCCTTGGGCCCGTCCCCCGCCTTCAGATAGCTCCGCGCAGCAACAAAAGTCCTCCTGCGCCGGACGCCTTCAGCTCTGCACGCGCGTCAAACGACGTAGCACACGGGTGCGCGAGCCGTCTGCACAAGGGTGCAAGAACGCCGCCACCGCCGCCCCCGCCTTCGCCTTCGTCTCTCGCTCAGCCTCAGTCTTAGGCTTCGCTTCAGCCTTATCCTCTCGCTCCACCTTCGTATTCCGCTCGACTCCGTTTTTCGCCTTCCCACATCATGCACTCACCATCCGCATCTACGCCACCACCTTCGCCATCGCCTCTAGCCATCGTCTCCCGCCTCCCCGCCACCCCTGCCCCAATCACGCGACGACAATCGACTCCACTCGCACTCGCTGTCATTTCAGTCGATTCCAATTCCTTCCATTAACTCTGATTTTGCCATTCAATCTTCGATCCTCATGTGTACTCAATAACTTAAGCTTAGACTCTATCGAACAATTACACACCTTACCTCAATGTCACATTTCGAATATTTAATTCAAACTTTATAAACTTATTCACCCATTCACTAATCTGACTTACTTCGCCGGGGTTTGCTCACAATGAAAACATTTGATCATCCAAAAATAGGAACACGATGACCTCAGTATACAGCAAGATTTCGCATTTATCGTTACGTTGTATTACATCTCATACAAATTCACCGCCACAAACTAACAATAGAGCCTTCTTTCCGACATATTCCCCCATGCTGAGTTAACTATGAATGCGCTGCCCGAACTTCCCGTTCCACCAGTGACATACTTCAGCCGGGTACACAATATCGCTCCACCGCACTCGCGGTGCGCCCGACCCCTCCCTCCCCTTCCCCGCGTTTCTTTGAAACACGTGATAAAGCTCGCACTTATATATATACACTAATCTAACATCTCGTCGCAAAAAAGCGGTGCGTGGGCCGGCCCGAATAAACCGAATCATGTAATTGCGAGGCGGTTCGTGGCGGGCCCACAGAAGCGGAGGAGGAGAAGGGGCTGCGGGGCCCAAGGAGTTAATCGTTGAAGGAAGAGAGCCAACACAAGCCAAGAGAACGGGGGCTGTTGGTTAACAGTTCAGCACGAGTTTGCGCGCGAGAAGGAGTTAGCGATGTGAGAGAGAGAGTGTGATAGGCAGAAGTGAAAACATGAAAAAAAACAATCTCGACGGGGAAGTGACAAAGCTTTGGGTGTGATGAAGAAGCGCTCCAAATGAATCAAGCAAACGCAATGATTCGATAGTGCGTGAGAGCGGCCGAAGAGACGATACCTACAGCGAAGGGGCCAAATGTAGAGGACGAGGAGGGGGAGACGACTGACGTACCCCGCTGCACGAACCTCCCCACGCCTCCAACCCACATCGACGCAATGCGCGATTTGCACCAGCGTGCAACTGGGCGGAAGCCTTTGTCTATAGCTGCCCCACGTAGAAAGCCTGCGGCACGTTAACGACCGCCTACTTGCAAAAATATGATGTGAATGTATTTTTTCCCATCTCACTGAGTTTATGGCCCGGGAACCATTAGAGAATAATTATTTGCGAAAGTAGACGCGGTCAAAGTTGATATGAAGGAAAATCTATCATAAAGAAAATTCACTTATACTTCTAGAATGTGAAAACAAATAACAATCATTTCTCTGATTATAATCAGTCTTGACGTTTGCCGTTAGAGCGTTGCTGTCTGATCTGATATAAAAAACATTTTTCCATGTCCTTTGCTATGCCTGTGCAGGTACCTTACTTACATATGTGATCATAAATGTAGAAAATACATTTATCTGTTGCTAATATATTAGTATATAGCTGGACCATCTACACAAATCCCAGTTGTAAAATCATTGTTTTGCATATGTAAAATTAACTTTATAAAAGAGGGTCGTTGGCATCGTAATGATTAAACACCACATTTGCCAGCCTAATGACCCGGGTTTAACCTCAACAAAGCAAGGGATTTTTACCCGCTTAATATATAACACGTTCAAAGAGTTCGCATTTTGAAGTTACTCTTAACGAAACAAGGGTCACCTCTTACTAAAAACTCATGTCCCTCTTAATGACGATGCTCCCTACATTTTTTTAAAACTTGTCATCCACACTTATACCCGGTTTAAGCCGCAGTGTCCCTTCAAGTCGCGAGCTGAAAGGAGAGGGAACGCTGTCACCCAATCGAGAGCTCAACGCCACACTTAAGTCGTCCACTTCTTCTTCCAGGTCGAACCTTAAAGAACACAATGTTTAAATCGAGCACAATACAGAGAGTTTTTTACGAGGCGTAGATTTCCTTACATGCACAGAAGGATTTATATTAAAAAGAATTGCATAATTGGTAACGTCTGTGTGTAGCAGCAATAGTATGTAGCGATCTCCGGCGTGGTCTGACTTCATTAGAGGATAGCACCTCAGCAAAAATGGCAGGTGATGAAGCTACCAGAGTTATTGCTCTCACAATCTACCCACGTCATCTTCATTGCGTTCATATTCCAATTTATTGGTGCATTAAAAGTTTACTTTTTCTCACATATTAACTGTTCTTTTTCCTATTGAAATTAGTTATCTTGAATTTCTCCAAAAAAGATACGAACGTTTAAGCAATAATTCCACATTTTAGAACGCTAAAGAGGTTTAATAACTTCTTTAAAGTCCCGAGCTATAGCGTAATTCCTGATTATCTAATTGTATGTGTCACTATTGTCACTACTTTATACGAATTAAGCATCATATCATTGTTTCTTTAATATTGTTTCTCATGAAATACACGCTTCATCAACTAGGCATTGTTATAATACATTATTGTATTTTATCAAATGTAAAACGCAGCCCGTACCTTCGAATAGCTCTTGTGCGCAGGTAGGAACGGAGAGCGCAGCGATGGAGAGCGTCGAGCTTGCTGAGGATGTTCATGCTCGAAGGCAGCAGCTGGCCAACGTGTCCAGCTCGGCTTGAGGCGTCCGGTGCGCTTGCTGGTTCTCTTCGTCACGCCGCCTTCGCGGAACGCTTCAAAGTTGCAACCGACACAGCCGCACGCACGGTTACTCCACAACTCCCAGCTCTTCTCGAAACAATTAAAAAGGACTTATGTCAATAGTTGCTAGCTCTAGAAATGAAACATTGACATACTACTTTCTACCTACTATAAAGCTCTCTTTGACCCATTTAGATAATATACGTTACCTCTTTTCTTGATATAATTAGCGAATAAAGAAACTTGAGAGAAAATAAACGTAACTTTAGAGAAAATAGCAACACAAAAGAATTGCAGTCTACATTTCGAGTAAATATTGTAAATAAAAATTATTAAGTAACGTTATAATAAGCCCATGTAGCCCATCGTGGCTTCGTTGGTTAGCTCGCTTTCCCCGGCGCAAATCAAGTTCGATCCCGGTCGACCAAACCCAATTGTTGCGCTTTCCTTGCAATTGGCCCCGAGCTCTGTTCTTTGTGACATAGAAAAGCTCACTTCTCAGGTTGGATCAGACAGAAAAACAGCATAGGATGCTATGTGCTAACAACAAATACCGCTTACCATGACCGCAACGGGCCGCTGCTCATACCTTAGAGAGTAAAGAGCTGTTGTGCCAAAGTACATACATACATACCAATGGAATACGACATACAATGCAATACATACCTGGCTAATAAGCATGTTTATTTTGAACCATATATATTTCAGTTTACGGTTTTCAAAAATCTGGATGAAATGAGGAAATATGTAAATAAAAGTGTGTTTCTATTCCGTGGGCCAGATAATGAAACCTGCAATCCGCCGATGTGCGTCCGCGAGAGGAAGGGCGAGCACACACCCGCAGAGCTGTCGGGGGGCGCGGGCGAGCGCACGATAATGAAGCGCCCGTCGGGCAGCGGACGGCGGCCCGGGCGGCTCGTGTTCCGGCGCGGCGGGCGTGTGAGGGGGCGGCGAGTGAGACCTCAACTGCGCCGCCAGAGATAAACGAGCGACGGCGCCTCTCAAAACCATCGATCAGCGCTCCCCGGCGAACGCCACCACTCATCAATTTGCGGTCACCTGCGACGCGCGCGCCTGCCGCCTCGCCGCCCACGCGCTACTCGCCCGCACCGTCAAACTTCGGCCCCGCCGCGGCTGCCACTCGCCTCGATTGGAATTCCGCGCTCGTCCGGCCGGTCTACTCCACTCCAAGCATTTCCCCATCGGGAAAAGCGGGGCAGTTGCGGCAACTGATTGGCACTGCGTTGCCTTCTGACCTGGACGTCCTAAGGTTCCTATTCCCGACTGTGGCAAGACCTTCCAACACTAGCCACATAGCGAAGTCGAATTCAACCGCTGATGCAGATAATTCATCTGCAAGCCGCTCTGATCGTGTTTTCCTGTGCTTCGCCGATCAACGCCAGCAGAATGCCTGATCAGTACCCTAAAAATGTGCCACGGACCGCGCCAAGATCTTTCCTTATTGTTTCCTTTCCTAACCTCACCCCTTTACGTACACCACTCTCACATGCATTACACTATCACACTATGTCGAGCTTAAAGCGCCCTACTGAGGCGTGCCTCGCTGATGGCAGATAGCTGGTTGGGGAAATCTCCGCAAGCCGACTAGGTACGCACCGGATCTCGCCAGCCAGCGGACTAATGACCTTAGCCAGTTACGCCCGAACTTACGAATCAATCAATCCAAAGCTATCCCAACCGTTTACCTTTCTTGGACACACATTTATAATAAACTTCTCGAGTCTGTGACATTGCAGCTTTCACCTTCAGATATGATGTTCCTTCAATCCATCTTTCCCCAATTTATATCTTCTTCCTGTCAAGTGCAGCCAGTTTCCACTTTTCCTCAGCGAAGTCTTCCTTCCTCACATCCCCCCTGCGGTCTCCGCCTCTGGAGCGCCCTCCACTGCCAAACAAATGAGCCATCGACAGACGCGCGTGCCGGCATCCGCGTTTCCGTCGGCCTACCTCCCTCTGGAATGAGTTAAATGCTGCTTTTGTATGTGAATAAGTAGAAATCCGGACATATCCTCATATATTTACGAATTGTTCTTCTTTCCTTCTCTTTAGCAATTTAATTGCTTGCATTTTTCATAATAATACAGGAATAATATAAGCAACCTAATTTTATTGTCGAAAATTAGACATAAAAATTATGAAAAAATCATTTCATACAATGAGTAAAAATTGAAAACAATATTTTTCAGAGAAAAACACATTCATGTATAGTTATTATTTCAAAAACCATGTAAACGGTAGTTTGATGCTTGTAGCGTTTGACGTGCTATAGCGAACATTAAAGGTGTTATATTACCCCACAAACATCTCATTTAGATCGCCGTTCGGATTACGAATTTTATTGTACATCAAAATATACTGTTTCGTTAGATGTGTGATAAAGAATCCGCAACACAGCATTTTTATCGTAAATCAAAAATGAGTATAATTATCTTCGCCTGCTCTCTTTTCCATGAAATGTACATAATTATTACTCAAACTCTCACATAATTATTTGAAAGATGAAATGACAAAAGTATATGTCAATAGCAGTAGTTTTTTTTTGTTTTGTTTTGCGAACATGTACAGTAAATAATTATTAACAAGTAAAGCACCTAAGCCGGCCATACAACTCTAACTTTTTTCATTTAACACCTATGCTTAGATGATGTGCTGCCTATGGTTTTTTGTCATATGAATTGACACCAACAGCAATATACCATTACGTCTTGATAATATTCTTCGGATAAAGAAGCGCAATTTTTGAGAGTCAAATTCCGAAATGAACTATTGTTTTATATTAAACTCATTGGATGTTTATCTTTTAGGCCTTCCTCCCGGCTGAAGGCTTGGAGCAAAGGGCGTTGCCAAACCGGCGGCTGCCTCCGCTGCCACCGTGCACCGAGCCCTTCCCGACGCCGCCTGCGCGCGCCCCTCGGCTGCACGGCGCGAGCGGCGTCCGCTGCCGGCTAGCTGCGGCTGGATGGGTACGCCGACGTACTACGAGAGCCGGCCCCATTCACACAGCGCCGCGCCGCGCCTTCCCGGTCACGACCCCGCCCGCGGGCGCGCGCGCTCCGCGCCCACCGCCCACCGCCTCTGCCCACCACCCTCCGCCCGCCGCCGCCCGCGCGCCGGCTCTTCGTGACCGAAAGCTGTGCATGGCGGCTGCGATAGCCGCCTTCGTGACGCGAGATTCCGCCGGCTCCTCTCCGCACGGCCGAGTCCCACCCGCACCCCCCTCCCGGCGCATCTGCCACGCGACGACTTTCACCACACAAGACGTGCGATGCCTTCGCAGCAATTCACAATGCAATATTGCTCCTAAGGTCCGTTGTTGAAGGACCAGGAGTTTACCTTGCCCTTATTTAGCGATTCAAGCTATTGTCGTTTACGATATGCAACGGAAGACCTTGATCATTCTCCAATTAACAGTTCTCATGCTGGCTGATAACAAGAGGATTTCCCCAACTATTTACAGCCGCATATATTTATTATTACGTTTCAATAGCCGTTGTGTGCAGCAGGCCTACAAGCACGACAGGTTGGGGCGGCCAACGGGCCGGTTGCCGTGTTTACCAACACGGGTAGGTCCGGGTCCGTGGCGCGGGCCCGGGCACGCGAGACGAGCTCAGGCCCGTGCGTGCGGGCCCCCCGCGGCGCCGGGTATGCCAACCCACGCTGCACGCCACGCGCTGTTGCGCGGGTGCGAGGCGGTGGGCGCGAGTCGCACGTGAATGACCGGAGCAGACCGGGAGCCGGCCTCCGCCAGGCCGCACGCCAAGCCCCCCCGCCCCACTCCGCCCGGCCGCCCTCGGTCAAGTCTCACGGAAGCCTGCGCCGGACCCTCCCAGCCCCGGCCCACCCCTCACGCGTCTGGCCCGCAAGCTGCAATGACAATCACGACGTTTGGAAAGAAACGCTTCCTGATTCAACGTCACTCAGTGCTCTGACGCGATCCCAGGGTTCGACGGACTGGATTTGCCCACTAGTAGGAGCTAAGTTCTTTAATTTAGCCGCCCACTGTCTAGAGCTTTCCAGCCGCGGCTACTCTGATCGGGAAATTTCATGGTTTCCTGCATCAACACCATGCGAATGCATAGAGCAGTTCCCGAACCAAACGCTTCCTTCCTCTCCATTGTTATATTCATCTCTTACACAACACACACACAACTAAATTGCATTTCACTTCCACATACTGCACATGTCGGAAGACCAAGTCGAGATTTACAGCTTGTTCCGGTTGCGATGCATCGATATTGGAATACTGTTAGGAAACCCCCACAAGTTGACGGGTGGTCACCCGATCTCTCATTAGCGGGGAACATCGTCACCATTTGCGCGTGATAAAACATCACTTATACTAACAGGAAACAATAAAATGGCCCGTTCACGCGCCCGATCACAAATCATCTATCCGATTTCAACCGTCCTCCCCTTTGAGTTCTACATGAACGTTGTCAATGATACGTTGAAGAAGTCTTTACGCTCGTAACTATATGATGAAATGGTGAAATCGATTTAAATATCTATTTGAAGCCCACAAAGAATACAGGACAAAAATTTACCCCTTAAAATTCTCGTTTCCATCGTGTGTCTGCTTGAAACATTTTCCAGTTTTGTCTACATATTTCATACGCATAGAGTCGTGTGTCTCTCGAAATGTGACGGTTGAAAGCCCATTGATACGCCCGTAGAAAGTAATATCGTCACCATCAACCACTTAAGGTACTCTACCGCCTCTGTGCGTGTTCGAAAGGATTTGATTAAAGTAATCTTTCCTGGGAAGCTCCCCGCCGCTTATTATAACGACGCGACCCGGTCAAGACGAGTAAATTATTTTGTGAGCGGTGTGGAACGCGCGGCGCTGGCGCGGGCGCCTGTGAAAGCAAGTGCGGACGCGGCCGGGCTATCGACTCGCCCGCGCGCGCCCGCGTGCATTATGGACGAAGGCCGCAAGGCAGACCAACGTCTCCGCTCCCTCCCTCGCCATCAACCAATCCAAGTGCACGCGCGGTTCGAACACGCCATGCGAGGGAGAAAAACGGCTCAGGTGCCCCGAGCTCGTGATATCCCTGCTTGCCCGGGAGTTTCGGTTCCATTTCTGCGTTGACGATTGCGACATTTCTTGTCAATTCAGTCGCCGTCTAGAGGAGAATTTCGTAGCGACGGAGCTCTTATAGGGGCAGTTTCCGCGTTTTTCAAAGGCCAGATGACAGGTAACCCTAACAAAACATGGTACAGTAACCCCTAACAAACATGAACATGGCCGAATTGACACTTTCAGTTACAAACTTACCACGCAATTACACTTCACATATACCGGAACACTCAGAAGATAAGATCCAGTCTCAGCCGTCGGTACCACCTGGTGGGAAGATATTGCTGGAGAACACCTCGCAAACAACATAGACAACGATCTCCCATTCAGCGGTGCAAAATATCACCGCCAGTGCTTCGATAAACATGAACTACACGGACTAACGAACCTTACAAAGTTTACGCGCCAGAATCACCTAAGCCAACAATCAGTTTCCATGAAATTCCTGCTTAACGACGGTGTACTCTATGATTTCTTTTTGCGTTCGATAGTTGATCCCACTGCACGAACCAGAGGCACTGAAGATGACGCGACGCCGACTGTCTCCACGCGCCCTGAGGCCACATCGTGGCACCAATACGGACAGGAGCGCCCCGCCCCACTCCCCGCCCCGCCGCCCGCCGCCACCCTGCCGCCGCTTCTCGAATCCCGCTTGCGCCTCCCTCGTGTAATCTTTTATAGGTACTTGGCATCACTGAGGAAATTAATTGTAATTAAGCCGTAGCGCTATGGGCTTTTTAAAAACAGGGCAGCTGGGCGCGGGCAGCCCCGGCGGCGTCCTCGGCCCCAGCAGGGGGCAACGCCCCAAATCCTCTGCTGCCCTGCGGTCCTCTTACGATCTGCGAAGAAAACTACGTCGAAAGATCGCCCTCGCTTTAGCACTTAGGCCAAGATATCCTTTCAGTCGTGTTATGTCGTTACCTAACTTCAATCTTGGACATTGTTCCATAAATTGTTTATACTATTTTCGAGCTTTGTTTCATCTTTGCAGCAGTCCTTAACCTAGTTCTCAGATTACTAGGTTAATAAAATCTGGGTCAATTGCTTTACAAAGAACTTGCAAACCCAGTGTTTTAGGCATACTCACCAACCCATTGAAAAAACTTCAGAAGACGATTATCAGAAAACTACTGAAAATTATAATGAGTTGCACAAAAATAATGACGTTATTGATATGATCTGGGTTCAACCTATGTGCATTTAAACTTAATAATTTCAAACTATAGCACAAATACTTACACAATTCCATTAATACCACGAGGAAAAAATAAATTATATAAAAACAAATCCTCATCCTCATTATGTTGACCCTTGCTAGTCCCATCATGCCTATTACCTGATCATCTTCGGCGTTTTCTGGTCCGAACGGCTACCTGTTGTTGCTTCATGAACTACAGTATCCAAATCGTGTTCATGTGTGGTACGCATAAACAAACTGAATGACCCTTCCGCTGTTTATGACGCATCAACCCCTTTACCGTTAGTCCGGTCACGAAGGCATCTGAAATAACAGGGAGCCTATTACATGTAGGTATTCGACCATACTTTCGTGATAATGACTGTAAGGTACAATTACAGTTTGGCCAATTGAATCATACATCAACGAATTTAGTCACGTTGTACAACACCAAAATAGCAGTCACAAGGAAAATTAAAGCTCTTATCATAACTGTGACGTCTCAGAAAGATCATAAATATTTAAAAAAACTTTCTAACATTTGTAGCGTTTTTTTAATAATGTGAGTTGAGTCGTATTCGGAGAGTACAGTAGGGTTGGTGTTATAGAAAAGCCCTAGTAATTAAAGTGTAAATCAATGGCTCGTAAATTGTCGGCGGCATGGATAATAATGGCGACACTAAAAACGGAAGATAACTATCATTACACGTACCTTGGTAAGCAGTAGACAAGTATGAAAATATTAACACATCAGTCGTTCGTTGCAAGTACAACCTCTGCAGAGAGGCAACCTGCCTCCTTCGAAACTTGGAAAACCGACACTGGATTTTCTAGGTGTGTCCAATTTTGGTATCACCTATAATGATGAAGAATTCATCCGCCTGAAAAGCGGATGCTTAATGACGTAAGCAAGGGTGTACACACTGCCTGGCAATCACCGTCTCGGCCCGGCAATCTAGCGAGCAGGAGAAGAACGAGCCTTTGCCGCACAAGACGGGCGCCGTGCATGGGAACTTCGATGGAGGAGATGCGGCCTTGGGATGCGATGTTAATGCATAGCGGAAGGGCAGCTGTCAACTTCTGCAAATGCAATGATGTTACGTGCGCTAGATAGTGGGGCAATGGGAAAAACGTAGGTTGCGGTTGTTGTTCCATTTGGAGTGAATAAAGGAAAGTCTCGGAGATGAGAGAGTGCGAAATAGTGGGCCAGTGCACGTTAGCGGGCAGTGATACGGGACGGGTGGCGGGGCGTGGCGACACAGAGCGCGAGAGGGCGCAAAGGCGACGGAGACTGGAGGTGAAGGGTCGACCGGGGGGGAGGTGGCGCCAGCGGGTGCGGAGCGGCAACGGCGGGGCCACCCCCCGGTTTGGGGCAACCCCTAGCGGAGGGGCATGGGGTGAGGGGGCGCGGGGCGGGACGGTTGTACGCGGACACGGGTGGCGGGCGGGGCTGGAGTTCCGGGCGAAGTCGGGGCGGGAGCGGGTCGGACGACGCTGTGGGCGTGGGAGGGCAGGAGCGTTGGGCGGCAAGCGGGTGGCTCGGGCAGCTGTCCAGCGTGCTAAGCATCCGGCGGCGCCCCCACCGCCCCTCCCCGTCCGCCGCGCGGGCGCGGCGCCGTAATACGGGCAGCCTTAATTAAAGCGCGCTGCCGCCGCAGGCAGGGCCGCGGGCGCCGGCGCCGACGCGGCTACTGTGCGAAGGGTGGGCGACGCGCGCTTGCCGCCCATTCACGCGCGCGCTTCCTCTTCGGCCTCCAAGCGCACACGACTAACGCGCTCTCGCTCCTCCCACCCACAAGTGCACAGTGAGAATGCGACGTAGGATAATGAAAATATAAGGGCAATTATAAATCAATGGGTTTAATGTTTTATTTATTAGTTTTTTTTCTCCTAAAGATAACATAAATATTAATGATATTACTAGGTACGAAAGGAGAGGAGCGTACTTGTAATTTATTATTATAAATTTTCTTTCTTTGCATCAGAAAATTATTATTAATTATCTAGTTCATTTATATTTTTTTATCCACTGCAATCTTGATTATACGAATCAATAGTCGTATTCACCCAATCGAACCGTTGATCATCACTGACCCCCCTTCACGATTTCATCGACCCTCGCGGGTCGATTCCGACCCCATTGCGAACCCCTGGTTTAGGCACTAGCGTTGATCGCAGACCAACCGAAGGTTTGGGCGCAATCAATTTGCGGGTACCAAAGATCCACAAACCTGGATTCTTAGTATACTACGTGTGAGAGGAAGTAATTTACAGGAATTTATGAATAAGAGAATTATATTATATATAAGAGGATTATATTATATATAATCATTAGCGGATCCACGGGGACGGAAATCCCCCCCCCCCGATCTTTTTTGTAACTACTAATTTCAACTTATTACGAAACTTTGAAGCAAACATATATTCGGATAACCATTAAAGCGAATAAAATCGTATCGCAGCATGTGTTGAGTGTAGCCTGCGACATTTTACAAAATCGGATAAACATACCATTTATAATTATGACTCATTCAACCAAAACAGTTTTAATTTCCCCTCCTAAAATTTACCTCTATATCCGCGTATTTAAATAAATACGTATTACATATACACACAGTGTTTGTCCACATTTTCGTTATAGAGACGTTAGAGTTTTTGTGTTGAAACATCGCCGCTTTCCAGCATACGAGTACAATATTTTCTCTTCTTATAAAGTAAGGCAAAAAAGTAAAAATAGTTTTCTTACCCTTTTACCCTTGGCCCAAGTATAAAATTTTGTGTTAAAGTTGTCATTGTCAACCATTTTACAACGAGATACATATTTAAAATGCTAAGTAGATGATGAAAAATATGTTCGTTGCTTGGAATACTTCCAATATGTCTGTCACAGGATAATATATCTATTGTACAACATGACAGTATCAGCAGAATTTTAAAACATTGTGAAAGCTGGGTAGTTAGTGTACTTCCGTTAGTACAATCCCCCTAATTACATTCAAAGCGTTCTGCTAATTGTATAATTGCATATCATCTTCAAAATTACGTAGTATAGGAAAATTATTCCATGCTTAGGACACCATCTGCGTGAAGAGGCGTGACAGGAAATGCTCCTGGCAGGAAAGAGCATCCAATTCTTGCTACTCGCCTTACTCTGTCATTGTGGTAAACGTGCATAACCGTGAATTAAACATTCTACCAAAACGTCCAGAACTATTATCTTGTAAATTACAATTTTATAAATTCTTCTATAGTAGTTCAGTACTTAAACAGATATTGTTAGATCCCTTTTCCACCTTTTATTTGTCATAATTGATAGTGATTCTTTGCATATACCCTCCCGAATAAAAGTGTACACAAATGCGGTTGAAAACTTGATTACGGGAACGACAAATGTAGAAAAGATTGTTGGTCCTCCAAAATGTACTTCGACGCAAGAGCCCTGCTCATCCCGCAGCCAGGAGAATCCACACGTGATGGAATTACTGGCAAATTGCCGCGAGGACAAAGAGCAATCCACGCATGCGCACTCGTACGCTCGTATGTGGCAGGTTCCGGTGCACTCTCGCAATAAATGCAAACATTCCGTGTAACGAGCGGCCAGGGGTGTCCAAGGGCTGGCGCGCGGTCGCGGAGGGAAGCGCGACGCGCAAGGCCTTGGCCACCCGCTTCCGGCACAGAGTATGAGCACAAGCGCGCTTGACAAATGCGATTTTAAGTGCTCTGTCCCATCGAACTTCTCGCCGCCGCCGCCGCCGCTCGACGCAAACTCGCCCAGTGAACTCTGCGTGGGCTTACGACAGAGCGCGCACGCGCGCGCGTGTGTGGGTGTGAGAAATTGAATTATATTTATTTTACGACCTCGTGGGTGTGCGTGTGAAGGAAACAAGGTCCCTTGGCGTGAACGAGCTTCAATACACACCGCACAAAAAAGTATCCCTTTCGTCGACTGCAAGATAAATGTTTTCGCTTGGACAATGAATGAGGCACCTACTTCCTTTCCATGCTAGTGTTATGTCTCTGCTGGCTGACAGAAGTTGTGTATTGTGTCGTGAATGAAATGGCAGGTAAATGAATTGATAACCGATAAATATATGATGGTTTTAATAACAGCGAGGGAAACAGTTATAATAATGGCATTATATTATAATAAATCAATATAAAATAATGAAGTTTGAATTTTCAAAATTGATTAAGTTATGGTTATTCCATAATATAATCAAACTATAAAATTATAGAATAAAATAATGCATATCAAATAACTTATTCAATTTTCCTTCATTTCGGTAACTTCTACTACTCTCTCTTAACTATAAATACTCTTGTCTCTGCTGTATGTCTCTGCTCTATTATGTTGAATCTAGCAATTAATTCATGTATTCAGACTTTTGATTCAAAAATATTCTGTGTTCTGAGGGAAATAAAATAATATAATTCTTAACATAAATATCTGGTACCCTGTTTATGAGTATTTTAATAACTTTCCTAAACACGATCACACCCACTAACCTACTTCCGTTGGCAGACCATTGTTAGTGAGGTACGAGACAAGAGGCGGCGCACGCGGTTTGAAGTCTGAGCTTAAAATAGTTCGAGAGGGAAGTTGAGTAGTGGGGTTGTATTTGTCTGGATTTTCCCGGAGGCGACTGTACACACCGGGCGGGCTACGTCATCGTAATTATATTCCCATTACGCGGAGCAGAATGCAGGCATATGGGACGCGCTTTTTGTCAGCGGGATAACGAACCGTCTATTTTAACTGTTACTGGCGGTCATGTGGGTCGCATTATCGAGATGGACTTGGGGTAAGGTTCGGTGCGTGCCCATTAGGGTAGGGAGATATGTGTTCACACGTTAGATTTGACTTCGAGAGGAACGTTTCCCACGCCACATGCGTGCGAATAGGTAGAGAAGTATAAGATTTATAGCTTTGGCATGTTTGTTTAAAAATGAACAAATAGGCGAAATCCAACAGAAATAAATAGCTCACTTAAGTGCTCTTGACACAACAGAATACAGATGCTCTGGACTCTGTTCCTGTAGAGTAATCTATAAAACATAATTTATGTTGATCTTTTGCTACGTATAGTAGAGTGGTTCTTATGTTTAGGTCAGGACATACATTAAACACATATTTCAATAAACCAACATTTCGATTCATTATATAATCGATAGTATAGCTCTTTACAGCAACTATTTATCAAAATATCTACACATTAGCATCACCAACAATGATTCCCATCATATACATTCTCTATTTAAATACATATGTGCATTCTAGTACCGTGAACACAAATGTTAAACTACTGTCAGCGTTTCTACAATTTCGAAGAAAGTACGCCAAAAACTCTGCTCAGAAACATCAAAGACCAATTCATTCTTGAGAGATTGGTGCAGCTCTTTTTCCCCCACTAGACCTTTTATTTAGCCGACAGCCGATTACCCTTTACGTCTCGATGGAATGACCATCCACTAGACACCAACCACTTGCGAGCTCGTCTGCACTGGAGTCAGTAGAACGCGAGGCCCTCCGCGACATCCCGATCATGAGAAGCAAGAGACAAACAACCATACCCGGGACTCGAACCCGCGGCCCTTCGGACCGAAGCGCTGAGCCGGTACACGGTCTCAGCCACCGCGGCCATCCAGGTCGCCTGGCGCAGCGTTCGAAGCACCATTGAAACGTCGGATTCGAAGCGAGCGCTGTGCTCCTCAACGAGGCGAACCGCCCTGGAAGGTCGCGTGCGGGGCCCCGGCGACGCCCGGCGACCAGCCCGCCCCCGCAGCTAACCGTCTGGCGGCGCGTGGCGCGGAGGGGCGGCACGGGTGCCCGGGAAGCCGGAGTCCGCCGCTCGATACCCGTCGCCGGCCCCGTGAAATACGAGGGTCACGTGAGCGCGGGCGCACGCGAGCACGCACGGGGGCGGTGCGTGGGCGTAATCCTTGTTACATGCGTAATCCTTCCCTGGGGCGGCGGCAACCCGACGCGTTCGCCGCAGGCAGCGGCCATTTGCGCGTGTCGATGTTTAACTAAACGCTGGCAGAAGCTGAGATTACAAAGTCGCACCTGTTATAGGTTGGAGTTACAGCTAGCACTTGTTACTATCTGCACATTTCTTGTTCAATCTAGTTCTACGCAGATAAATGGCTGAAAACACACTCGGACGTAGAAATCAAAAGTAGAGGCTGCAAGAAACGCACAAATAATTTTCCTGGAAGATAATCTCGTAGTCATATTAACATAACTAGTTTTATTGCCTCTTCGTACTTAAGTTAACGCGTCATTTGTTTGGCATACAATAAAAACATATTTTCATGGTATTTCATTTCTTTTATCGGGAGCGGGTATGGTGCAACTGATGACCTATCTGCGAAATGCTATTAGAGCATTGTCAGTGTTGCTGAAACATTTTTTTCTCTTTCGTCTTCAACAGCACTCCTATTTAAATGAAAAACATTTTTATCACAAGGGTGTTGTAGTACCCCATCTCCACAGGAATGCCAGAAAATGCGAAGCCTACACGTTAGTAGACTCTCGACCGCCGCTAAAAGGCGTCAACAAAATTGTAAGACGCCCATGGCTGCGGCCATTCGAGGTTAGGGAGGCGGCGGCAGGAAGGGGACGGAGAGCGGTGGAGCCGTGACGTCACAACTGTCGCCTCCGCACCGCCGCCATATTTGCCCCAGCAGCGAAGGGAAGTACGACACTGCCAAGCGCGCATTATAAAGGAACCCAGAGATCATCTGCGACTTCTCATCCCATTGGCCGACTGCTCCAGGCTCCTCCTTCGAAGATAAACGTGTTCACGAACTGTCAGATGCGCCGGAGGCAACATCAGCCCCGCCCGCGATTTCCAGCGACACGCGCATCCGTTCCACAAGCCACGTTCCTCCTGCATTGCGGATTCCCTCGGGTGCGGTGCAACGCCCCAATTGCGTTTGGCAATGTCGCCTCCCTAGATCACACGCTTCAAACTATATTTTGTTGAAAATGTGTAAACTGTTTACCCTTCTAATGCCTTGTAAAAGACCGGTGCTGCCACAGCATCTGCCATTATCTGCATTAAGCGAATAGAACTGACTTCTCTTCTGCTCACGGAGTTCAACGAATGCGCCATTTGGAGCTTCTGTTTCGCGTCAAACGCCGATAACGCTGTCGGCGCAGGAGGACGGATCTAAGGTTTCTTCGCCGCCATTACTAGACGCCTTCCACTTCCAGGGACGCGGTGTATTTCAGAACAGTGGCCCTATTCGAAGTTTCTAGAAAGTGTCTCTCTAAACACCCTCTGGAATTTTGAAAGTTGCTTTAAAGAAGAAAATGTACAATTTCGACAAGAACTATTCCCGGAACCGAAACTCTACACGTATACATCCGCTATTCTAAGCTCCCAATCAGAGGGTATATTGAACACTGCTTGTACACATCAAAATCATTCTAAGGCTGAACAGACCTCAGTGATCTTATTAAAGGTTACATTATGTGCTCAGACTGTTTGACTATAGATTCTAACAGTATTAAATAATATATTCTCTTAAAAATCCTTCATATTCCTCCTTTGAAATGGATTATTTGAAAATAAAAATGTAACTATGGAAAATTATGGCATGTTCTTCAAATAAAGGTTCCGTATTCATATCTTGATACCACCGTACTCTTTAATATCCACCGGAGCAAGTATTGAGGCCAAGAACCCCACTAGTGCTCCCATTCCTTAACCCGCGGTATTCCGCAAACTCTCGCATCATCTCAGCAACAGCCGTTTACAATTCAGGAGCAAAGTTACAACCTCTTCCCGCCCGCCAAATATCAGCTATTCGATTTCCAAAGTTTAATTACAGCAATAGCCCGACGGCGGCGGCGGCGACGGGGGCGGCGACGGGGCGGGTGACGGGGGCGGCGGCGGGGGCGCGCCGGCGGGCGGCGATTCGGGGCTCGCTGTCCCCGATCGATGGAGGGCGGCGCGGAGGAGGGGGAGGGGGGAGGCGGGAATTAATGCGCCCTTCATTGTTTCCCACGGCCCGCGCCGCGCCGCCCCCGCCGCAGCCGCCAGGTTCATACCCTTGACTCCGCCAGGCACGAGGCGACACGCGGCCGGCGATGGCCGACCCCTCTGGCCAGCATCCACGCTGCCCTGGCCTGCACAGGGGGCCCGCCAACTGCGGGCCATCCCATAACTTCTAAACGGTTCCTGGTATCGAAATGTAGTTTTCGTTCAACAACACGAAATCAAGTAATATCTTTAGATATATGGTTCAAAATATATTTAGTTTACGAGAAATTTATTCATCTTTAATTTTTTAATGGAATTTTATATATAATCACTAGCAATATATAGATCATAAATAGACAAATGCAATGATGTAACATATGTTAATGTTTTGATAGTATTTTGAGTATAAAATCATACTTTCCGTCATGTGATTTTGAATTAAATATACAAGATTTCCCGTAGCAACCCTTTCAACTGACTCCTTTGCGCAAGGTTGCCTTCACGGCACTGTCACTTTTACGGGGCGAGGGGAGAGGCGACAAAAACAACAGTTGCAACGGTAGCTACAGGCAAAATTGCAGGTTTAATTTACAAAATTTAGTCAGAAAGTATAATGTTGTACACAAAATACTACCAATACATTAAAATATATTACATCATTGTATTCCTGCTTTTATGATCAATCTATTGCTAGTGAAGAAAAATATGTTTCCATTTAAAAACATCAAAGATAATTAAAATTGTCGAAAACTAAAAATATTTCAAACAATATCTCTACACCATATCACTTGCCCTATGATTCCGCAATGTTGATCGAAAACTGTATGTCTATATCGGGAACAGAAAATACGCGGTGGCCCACAGTTGTTGGGACTCCCTGTATAAGCGTGCGCACGCGCTCTGCTCTTGAACTTTCCATCGTCGCTCCACAATGGCGCCCAATCGCCACGCCCCACCGACTCTCTCGCCGAGCTCCACGCTGCCTCGGACATGCAACCGCAATAAATACGTCTGCTCTAAGTACTGTCCTAGTGTTGAGCGCATCTTTCCCGCCACGAGTTGGTACAGGATTTCCCTCTCTCCTAAACAACACAAGGCGAACCTGCTCGCAATGTGCTCAAGGCAGTTGAAAGCACGCGACACCTGTTGTCAGCTGAAGATTGGGTCAATGAGAATAATAAGAAGGAATTTCAAATCAAAAATAAATATTTGCAAATGTCAATCAACTATGAAGCAATCAGGAGGGATACATATTATATACGATAGGTGAGTACCATAGGTTCATAACTCTGCATTTAAGTTCCACAGAACTCGATGAACTGGCAAGAAATGTGTTTTTCAGCTCTCTTAGTCGGGTAAAGTCACAGTAACAGTCGGGTAAAAAATACCACTTTTTAAATGTAAAAAGACAAAAAACCGTAAAATGTGGGTTTTACCTTACGTGGTACTATACATTTTTTAGCAAGTCCTTGAACTGAATGAAATCCGGTATTGAAAAATAGATCTTCAAATAAGTCACTTTCATATTATTCAGCATTTGAATAGATTTTTTCGTAGTCGTAATATTTAAAAAAAAATTGTGAATACTAGAGGAATAGCGGAATCATGTTTTTAAATAACTAATATTATAGATGGAAATGAAGACCCAATTCTGTGTAATAAAATTTCCTGATTATCGCCCACCACTTTCCCGCGTTTGGGAATCACGCGAAGCGGAGGAAGGCAGCCGTGAGATCCTTGGGGAGCTCCTGCTCCGCGCAACCGCTCTGGCCGTCGCGGCGCTTCGCCATCAGTCACACGTTAAGATCTAAAAAGGGAGAGTTTTGCTGCGCGCCTCGTATTGGCGCAGGGTTGCGCGCGGGCGCGGGGGCGGGGGCGGGCGCGGGCGAGGAGACGTGTTGCGGCGAGGGGTTGAACGGCCTGCGGATTGTATCTCGGCTCATAAACAGACGACCCGCGCTCCGAGCCCGCATCGATCCGCCTATCTGCCCATCTCCCTCCCCCGCCCCCGCCGCCGCCGCGCTTCCCCGTGCAGCAGACCGGCGGGTTCCGCCATTTTGGCTCCTCGACTGCGCTTCGGTTGGACTTCGTCGCAAGTGCACTCCACAAGGGAAAATCTGCTTTACATCGGAGACTAATGTGGTTATAAAAGAGAATGAGTGTGTTCCTGGTATGGTTTGTCACAAATAGTGCCAAGGAAGCGAATTTACACTTAATTGTTAGCATACGTAACATTTTCGTGTGCTTCGTTTAGAGTTCGTTGCAAATGCACTCTTCAAATAAAATTTGCTTTACATTGAAAACTAATAAGTATGAATATGAAAGAGGAAATGATACGAGTATTCCTGATATGGTTTGACACCAAACGTGCCAAAGGAAGAAAGTTACAGAGAATTGATAGCGATAGTATACTTAACATACATCACAAACGCAAAAGTGAATATTGTGGCATTATTTCAATTATTTTACCACCATTCATTTAAAGTTCAAGGCTGTTTGACATGGCTTATGATAAAAAGCAACAATTTTGTGAAGGTTCTTATACTGACGTTTTCTTGATTACTTATGTATTGTTTGCGCTTCTTCATATGGTAAAGAGAATTAACAACATTCATTCAGTTAATTCACTCACCAAATCTTGAAAGATAATGAATGTGCGTCAGCAATATCAAACAAGCAAGAAAAATCACTCCACTGCTGTCTACCTCTCTAGGTTTTACAAAAATGAAATTACCAGAAATGAAGAAAAATGATAAATCGAAAAAACGGAGCCCACTGACCACTGTATTGTTTTCAGTAACTTTTTACAGCATGTGACATGCAGGATATCTACATGAATTTATACACATATAATGAGGAAATTTGTCGAACATTTTGGACACAAACTTATGAAAGTGGTCCCTCTTTCCCAACATATTTGAAATTTTAGGCAATTTATATCATTTACGCTCTTTATCCGATGCAAGCATACGTCACATGAGTACATTAATAGAATCAGTCAGACGAAAGATGGAAAAAGAGCAACCCATTTGCAAAACCTAACGCTCTCTTTGGCTTCGCGTAGCCGAGCAGTGATGTTTCGTCTTGAAGCCGCCTGGCTGGCTCGTCGACGGGGGCTCTTCGGGGCCGTGTCTGGCTGTCGCGCCTCCACGCCACCTCGCGAGGGCGTGGCTGTGCGTGTCCGCCGGCCGTTGCGTCTCCCACGCCGCCTCCGCCGCCGCCGCTGCCGCTCAAGTCAGGGACCTTGCGGAGGCGCCTACGGCCCCGTCACTCGCCACCCGCCACCCGCTCGCACCCTCTGCGCGAAACAACGGACACCAGCGGCGACCTTCCCTTCTCACGTCACACCACACACTTCGTGCATGCTCTCAATGCGTCCATCTTCTGAATGGCGGAGTTTCAAGAACCACGCAGCGAATGACTTCAATACTTAAAACAGCAAACGCCAAAAACAAAACAAAATCACGAAAAATAGTTTGAAAATTTAAGTAAAAAATAGTTATAAAAGAGGTTTTTTGAAATTAAATCACGGTACTCAAAGGATCTCTTATATCTATACTCCATTCATATCTTCTCTCTCTGCATTTTTCTACTTATTGCACAAAATTTCATATTTTATTTTTAATTTATAACTATTGAATAGTTTTCAGATCATTATAACTCACAAAAATTCAACTAAATAACTTATATGAGACAATATCATTTTAGATGTCACTTTTAACTTTCTTCTCACATTGTGTTTCAAGATATTTGAATAGTTAATACTCTTGATTGTCAACTTCGTGTCGTAATGAATAAATATTTTAAAAAAGAAAACCTCAAAAATCATTGGAAATTCTTTCAACAGGGTAACGTCTGTTTCAAAACATGTGTTAATCTCATAATTAATTAAGTAAATAAATTTCGTAATAAACATTTTAATAGCTTTCATCTTAATAATTTCTTTCTACCAAGTGTCACACTTCTACTTCAGCTGTGTGGAGAAATAACCTTAAGGTATACAACAGAGGAAACGAAATTATGTGAAAATGGATCTCGAAATTCTGCCCAGAGGTAGCTTTTCTTATACGAACTTTGTTTCTTTAAGCTTGTTTCCATAGAAACGATGCGTCAAACAAAAGATCTACAGGCTACAAACTTCAAGTAGTCCAACAACAACACCACGCGTTTATCTAAGCTGTTGGATACCAAGGAAATTCCCTGAGCCCTTATCCAAAAGACTTGGGCTAACGAATTGTTTCGTACATAAGTTAGACGATACTACTTTTCTGATTCTTGTATAAATTACAGGTATACAAGTCCAATGTTCACTCCCACTCCATAGTTATCAGTGACGAATAAATTGTGAAGAATTACGTTTTATCTCCATATTCTCGAAAGGAATTACGGAAAGAAAGGAAAAAAAAGTAGAGAAATGAGTAATATCGCGATCAAAAAAGCTCAGTCTCAGAAAAGTACAACTTCTATACATCATCTCTGTTAAGACACATTTGGGTTAAAGAGATTGGCCCACAAAGATACAGTATAGCCTCTCAGTAGGCAGGTTACTGCTAGTATTCCCCTCAGAGGTAGAATTTTGTTTCAAAACCTCTAATGAACTCGCATTATACATTAGAAATAGGTTTCAGTAAGATGATACGATGTTTCAATTGAGGAATATTAACGGCAATTATGTTTCATTATAAAAACAGCTCATAAAGATTCAAAGAATTGAATATTATTCTGCAATAAATATGCATTCATGAAAATTTAGTGCTTAATGAATACACATGTAATACAAGATGGCCATGAGTCATCGCCTTTAAGAGTAGTGAAAACCATAGCGCTGTGGGTTGTTACATGCAGAACTAAACTATACTTCTGCTGTTACGCCTGACAAACTTTTATTTATCCTGCACAAAGCATCATACGGTAGCAGTACTGCTTATTCAACGTCAAATGTAACTACCACTTGAAATGCTGTTCTTACTGAATTCAATGTTGATATATTGTTTTCTTACTTTGATACGTACAATGTATTCAAAATTATAAAGCGTTTCATAATCAAACTGATTATATGGGAATTATTTCTGAATGATGAATCAAAAATCTTCAAGGACCTAAGGCACTTTTCATCGTAAATTATATCTATATATTAATAGTTCCTTTTTGAGTCATAGTCATGTTTATTGTTATAATGTTTCCGCAATAATAGAAATTGAGGAAATATAATTTGACTTCATTCGTTTTTCCCTTCATGACTAAACAGCTCGTCACCATACACTTCACGGAATAATCAGTTCTAGAAGAATATCGCATTTGCTAAACGACTTTACACACACTTGGAATGTAAACGTTGTTTCCAGGACCATCCTTTGTTTTATTTCGTCCTCGTCCATCTCCGTTTCTGAGGAGCCATTGACGGGTGATATCATTGTATTCGGAATCGATACTTAATTCTTTATGATGTTGATCATTATTGACAAAACAGGGGGCATTAGTCACTAATTTAATTGCTTTTGTAATATCAGTAGATTTTGAGATTGGTTGGGGCAACTGTGATCAAGATGAAGAAAGGGTTTCGGAGTGGCGGAATTGTTATGGTTTTATGTATTAATATTGTTGTGTAATACCATATTGGTCACTCTGTTAATAACTGGTTTTAGAACCTCTCCATCCTCGATAGCCTTTTGTGCCTTGTATCTCCTACCACTGCCATAGCCCGTGCTTTATTCCACCACAGTTAAACCCGCCACCCGCTCGCTTTCCACTGGCATTACCGCGCCCATCGCCCATCGCCCATCGCCCGTCGCCCATCGCCCATCGTCCCGCGCGGCCGCCTGCGCGAGCCCACCGCCCGCCCGGGAAATATCGCCCCTCGGCTGAATAAAACCCGCGGCGACGGCGCGGGCAACATACAAGCGTCGCCGCGCGTCGGAGGGGCCGTACCGGGGTCTGGAGACGCGCAAAAACGCGCGCGGCCGAGCTATCGCAGCCCGTCCGCTTTTCATTAGGACGCGATCCCGTGAATTAAGCGCGGCCGCAGGTGTGTAATGACCGTAAATTTATTACGCACTCGGCGTTTTTCTTCCCACGCAGAACGAGAAAAACGGGCGAAGAGGCAGGCGAGACGCTGGCGACGCAGGCGGGTGGAGAGGAATCGGCGTCGTTTTGCCGCCGCCACGCGGGGCGCTGCGTCTCCACGGGGCCCGGCGCGGGGGTGGGGCGGCCCCCCACCCGCATCGTTAGACACCCAGATTGCCCGAGCGCGCCGCGCCGCGCCGCGCCGCCCGGCCGGCGGAGGGCGGGCCGGGCGCTCTGCTCAGAGAAACGCAAATTATAAAGAAATTTGGAGGCCGCGCGGAGGGCGAGGGGCCGTTTCTTTGTGGGCTCGCGGGGCCTAATGACGGAGCGCCGTCGTCCGTGATGAGTGCGGCGGCGGCGGCTGCCCCC
>BOPP01000309.1:700570-714537 GCA_017312745.1 Gryllus bimaculatus | reverse complement strand
CGGTGCCAAGGCCGCGGTCAACCTCGCCGAGCGCGCGCACCGCGGACGGCCGCCTTTCTGAAAAATCCGTCCCGAGCGGCGGCGCCGGCGCGGGCGTCGGCACACCGGGCGTCTGGGGTCTCCGGCCGATTACGGAGTCGGCTGGCTCGCCGCCCTCGCTTTCCCACGCCGCCACTCGCCATTGCATTGCGCAGACGATCTCTATTGGCGCGTGCGCGTGACCGGCTCGACTCGGACTCCTGGCTCGAACTCTCAACTCCACGTCGGCGATGGGCGCGACAGCGCTGCTGCGACGCAGCGGGTCTTGCCAACCGGCGATAGCCGCCCCCTCCCCCCCCCCACCAGGCGCCGCGCCCGCGCGTGGACGGGAATCGCCCGACTGCATCCCGCCAACAGTTCCCCTTTTACTTTCGGCTACCTGAGAGGGCGTAGCCCGACTCCATCCCGTTTCAGAAGGAGTACACCTTTTTTAGTTAAGTTTCCATTCATAAGTAGCGCTACAGATGTTTTCGCACGAGTCCAGAGAAAACCTTGAACACAGGTGAACACACAGGTGAACGGCATAATATTTGGAATTGTGAGTGTGGAGTGTGCAACGTAAGAAGATGCTCGGGATAGGTGATTTCATGTTTGGTTTCCACAGTCGTATAAGCGGAGGTTTCCAAAGTTGGTAGTAATCTAAAACGACAGGTAAATGTTTCTTGAAAACAAAACACATATTGGATCAATTATACTAAGCAGACTATGGGAATCTTAGAAATCAATTCTTATAATAAGGAGGAAACAGAACGTGGAGTCGGGCTATGCCACTTTGGGGAAGAAAGTAAACGGCTTAGGAAAATCAGTGAAGGCTTCACCACGGGATGCAGTCGGTTGCCCCGCTTGGCGACGGCAAGCAGTGCACTTGCGGTTGCTGAAACACGGGCTCTCGTTTCTGGAGGAAAAAAAACACCACGTTCTCTTTCATTAGCAAAAATGTTTCTAATGGTTTCGAGACAGACATTTCGATTCTTGACGATTTCTCTTCTTCTATAATTTCCAGAACGTTCTGTTTATAGTGCAAATAATTACAATGCTGAATCACGGTTGACCCAGCGATTGCGACTGATTTTAGGCTGCCAGAGACTTACCTCACCATCCGTCGGAATAGCAGTGCACTCACTGTTCACTAATGAAATTAATCACCTCCGAGTGCACAACAGCGTTTCGGGTCTTGGAAATGCGCATAGAGTTGCAATGATATACAGACTGAAACGATGTCGAAAATTTCAAAAAAATATTTTCTAGAGGAACCTGTTCCTTTGGGGCCAAAATGGCAAAGAAATTGTTTATTGCTTATGTGATAAGGAACAACTTGAAATGCATCTCACCTACAGAGTGATACGATGGTACGTATTTAGTTTGTGATGGGGCGAGGAAAACTAATTAGTCCTTGAATAACAAATAATTTACTTCAAAGGACAAAAAGACAGATGTCATCGATCACACAAACGAAAATGATAAGAATAGAAATTTAAAAAAAGAAATGATGAGGTTTCTGTTAAAAAAATATATTGAAAATTTAAAATTATGTTTCGTTTAAAATAAAACACAAAATTGCGTGGGACCTGCTGCTAGACATCGGAAAAGTATAAATAACTTTAAAGAAACGAACAATTACAAAAATGTGAACAGAATTAAGTTAAACATGGCAGCACAATAGAAGAATAAATATTGTAGCTGAAACTTTAAATAAACGCTTCATAAAATCACAATCTATTGACTATTAAAATTATGCGGAAATGACTTTAAATACGACCAAAAATAACACATCAACGATACAAAATGTATACCTTTCCTTTTTAGCCTAGACAGCTTCCTTAGCTTACTCTTTCTACTACTTCTAGTTAGCTTACACAGGCTTAAATATGAGGAGAAAGAATGGCTGCGATATAATGAGGGGAACCTGATTATCACCAAACATTTTTATAAAGAGGTACTATCGTTTCTTACATGCCAAAAATAAAATGTTAATCAGCGAGACAAGCTTTTAAAATGCCTTTTTAAATAACCAGTAATGAAATTACAGGAGATACTAGTGCTAGGAACATATGCGCATGGAGATCAATTTCAAGAGGTGGGGGATAATCCGTCCGCAGTCAGACGTCTCCGAGGCCGCCTGCGTGGCTTGACAAACGATTCCTTAACCCCGCCGCTCGCGAGGCCCCACAGCTGCTGGAGCTTCATTCCCGCGTCGCCAGCCGCCCGCGCGGTCACTGCCTTCGCGCGCCGATAAATCAGGAGCGGGGCGACAGGGTGGGAGAATTGCCGCTCCTTCTCTGCTTCGGCTTAACTTTACGAATTAATATCATGAAGAGCTTTGCAGAAAGAATAAAATGGTGAATACGAAATGTTTCAATGGTAAATATTCTGCAGGAGACACAAAACGTGAAGATTAGGATTTTGACAGTGGATTCAAAGCACTAACTGAAACTTCGGGATTTTACTTCTTAAATTATGACTGTGCACTTATTCCTACTTTCGAAGGTTTTTCTAAAGTCCTGGCACCGGCAGAAATACTATGCCTTTCCCTGTTAAATTTTTCATTGATCATCCTATTCCTCTTGCCCTTTTAACGTTCGTTTTTTTCATTTACTTAAACTGAGTGTCATTACATAATAGATAAGTTAAAATAAAACTATTTACTTGAGGTTATCGATCGAACTCCTCTAGACGGGATATAGCTCGGAGAATTCTTCGAAGAAAATGTGAACGGGGAATTTATTTTGCATTCTCGTTGTATGTGATGGGTTGTTTGCAGAGTCTGTGTATTGATAGTGAAGGGATTTGGGTTACGTTTGAGAAGTTTCAGGCCAGCTAGGGGATGTCATAGTTGAATTCTTTGTGTAATAGTTTATTGCTGAGAGAGCGGGAGCTTTGTGAATCATTGTGCGTTCACCCTTGGCAACCGTGGCCCCAAAATGCCTTCTGGCTTCACCTCCTGCGCCAGACGCAGCTCGCACCTCCCTCGCCTTCACCGCGCCCTCGTGGCGTGGGGGGGGGTATTCACGCGGATCTTGTTAAATCCCCGCACCGCCGTAATGCGCCGCCATCTTACACGGAAGGGTTCTTCTCCTTTCCCCTCCCCTCCTCTCCGCTCCCCCGGCGCGCGATCAATCGCCGACGCGACTCGTCCTCGCCCCCCGCCGTAAAAGCGCCCTCCGCCTCCGCCACTGCCACTGCCACTGCCGCAGCAGTAAAGATTTTGTCCGGACGGAGCCAGGGCGCGCGGGCGGTGCAGTGGGGCCGCGGAGGGCCGAAGGGTAGGTGGGCGAGGGGGCGCGTCGGCGGGCGCATCGATCACGGGGCTTGGTCACGCGAGAGCCCGCCCTTGCCCTCCGCCCTCCGCCCTGAGCCCTGCGCCCTGCGCCCTGGCGGGCGACCGCGCCGGGGCGCGCGCGCGCTCGATACGGCCGCTGATCCGCGCGGATGAGACCTCGCCCGCGCCGCGCCGCCTTCGCTGGAGCTGCTCGCGCATCTGCCCCTCGCGACGTTCAGTTTTTGCTGATACGTTATTACTTATTGACTTCAATACGCAGTTCGGTGTACACTGCGTAACGTACCTGGATCGAGAGGATCGTGCTCCCGAGGGAAATACGAAAACACTTGAATGCTGATACATGTTCTCTTGAGGAGGATAATATGAGGTAGAATTATGAAAGGGAAATATGGGAGAGAAATATGAAAAGGCAAACCTTGCCAAATTACCATATAATTAATTACGAAATAATAAAATCTGAATAATTAAAATTAGATAAATATAAAATAATGTACGATTATGTACTACGGGCGTTAATTGGTTCTAATGATCTTGGTCGAAAAGAATTCGCTTGGGCGCTTGGACGCTTGGGCGCTTGGGATTTTTGTCGCCTTCGAACCCTTGTAACTTTGGTGCATAAATAACTATTAGTACATGCTTGCAAGATCTGCAAACAACGTAGAGTGGCTAACATATGTCAAAGTTCACGCAAAGGTTATTCTCTTAGTAAAAATTCAAGAAAATACATCCTAATACACAAATGAAAAGTCTGCTGCAAATGTAAAGATAAGAAATCGTATTTTGCTTCTTCCAGTAACAATATTTTAATAGAACAAGCAAAATCCGAATATTCCTTTACATTTTTCATAAACCATATTCAGGCAGTCTATATATCGTTCAATTGTCTTGGTTGAGACATGCTTAACTTAAATTTTACAAGAAGATAAGAAAGAAGAGTTTATTTCCACAATCCGTCTTGTCAATCCGTTCCATTTTGTAAGTCTGTACATGGTTACAAGAGAGTGTACTCATTGCAATTAATGCAGTCACTTTATATTTTTTTATATTTAGAAATAAAATGTATTGTTACATTGATGAATAATAAAATATTTACTTCAAATTAAGTCAGTGGATACCACAGAAATCTTTTGAATATTCATATGGATAGGTAAAATAGAAGTAATCTTTCATAATAAAACTTAATATTGTAAAATATTACTTCTATTGAACATATGCATTATTATTTATTTTTATTTTTTTATATCCAAGAACGTAAATGCAGCATTCTGAAAGAAAATAGGTAATCAATAATGTGAACAAATTTGGAATGAGAATAGCGCACAGTATTTTTTCTTTGAATATACTATTTATTTTAAAGTTTTGTATATTACGTCTTGACGTAAAACTTTTGACATGTGAAGTAAAATTTCTTGTTTTTCAAATACTCAAACAAAATAGCAATAACCGATACATCTCGTACCCTCACAAAACTCGAAACAATTCGTTAAAAAGTTAAATATACCGAAAAAAACAAAATGGATGAATTGAAAATGATTAACCCTAGAATGCATGAACTCGGGAAACTACGACGATTCCTATACAGAGCGCCCAATACTCTCTCGAAAAATGCACTTAAAAATGTTTTTTTAATTCTTAACTAGCGAACCCGGCAAAGCTTCGCTATTGCAGTGTGAATAAATGCAAGAGAAAATCAATTTATTCAAAGAAAATTAACCACGAATTAACTACACTCTACATTATTGCACTTTAATTTAAAAATCAAATATTTGAATAATATTGGGCACCGTCAGCATTTGATTCAGACCCACTGATTTTTAGTATATCGGAACTTCGATGTTAATTGATATTACGAGTCGAAACGAGGCATATAGTTGAAAAAGATATCCATAGATTGCACTTCAAGCAAGATCCTCTGGGAACGGCGTGGAGTCCATTTTGTCGATTAACTTTGCAAAAACAAAACTCCCACATGCCCAATTTCATTCAAATCACTCTTTAAACACTCACAAAACTAATGAAAACAGAGTGAAAATTTCAGTAAAATCGGTCGAGTATTTTTTGCGTGTGTATGCGACATACAGAAGTATATTCGTTTTTACTTATATGTAGATATAGATAACTTAAACAATTTCAATAAATGTGAACTCCTAATGTTAAACAAATGATTAATTATTTAAATAACTAATAATGAGGTGATTGGCAAATCTTTCCAAGCCATATGTGCGTCCTTGAAGGGGCCTGCCGGTTCGCCGGGCGGCCGGGGGCGGCAGCTCGCGCGGGTCGCTGTGGGTGGGGTGGGGTGGGGTGGGGTGGGGGCACGTGGCCGGAAACCCCCGCCGGAGCAACAACGGAAGCCCCGCGGCGCGGCTAAGGCGCCGCCGCTTGTTCGGCGACCCCCGCGCGGAATCCGATCAGCGGCGCCGATCAGTGCGCCCTGCAGCCCCCACCCCACCTTCACCCCACCCCCGCTCCGCCCTGTTCCCACCCCCGCCCCGCGCCACGGCCCGCCCCGCTCCCCGCTCCATCCTGCTCCGCCCCGCCACCCCGCCCTATCCCGCCTGCCTCCCCCGCCCGCCGCGCCCCGCCCTGCCCTGCCTCACCCCCAACCCGTCCCGCCCGCTCCGCGCGCCGCGCCCCGCCCCGCCCCGCCCAGCCCCGCCCTATCCCCCGGCCCCGCCCCGGGCCCTGCCTTACCCGCCCAGCCCCGACCCGCCCCCCCGCCCTCCTTATCCCGCCGCCGCCCCCGCCCCGCGCCCCTGCCCTGACCCCGCCCAGCCGCGCCCCGCCCCGCGGCCCCGCCACGCCCCTTCCCGCTCACCGCTCGCGGCAATTGGGAGCGATGAAGCAGCGCCCCAGTTGGCTCTTTCACCTCTCTGCTCTTGACGTGTCTATAAAATATTTGGTTGGCTTTTAATGTCAGGATCCTATATAAAGCATTTTTTTAAAAAACTTTTGGCCTCACTTTGGATTTTGTAAAGAGTTTTTTTTTCTTCAGAAGAAAATACTCATATAGCCGGGTTCTGGTAACGAAAAAGTGGATAAATCTTGTTCAAAAAAATACTTCACTAATACGTGCACTCAGAATTCTTCACTAACACCTGCAAAGGGAAGCAAATGACTTCCTCTAACACGTGTAGTCAGAATCCAGGTTTTGTGAGACCTTGATACCGAAAAAGCGATTGACGGAAAAATGTCTGTCCGTCTTCTGAACGTCTGTGTCAAACGCTAGCACCTGAACCGTTCAGACAATTTTTTCCAATATTCATATTCGCCATACGATCTAAACAAACTCAAGGCATAGCGAGTTTGAAAATGGTAAAAATGCAATTTTTTTCTACAACTACAATATTAAATATATAGATTTTTTCCTTACTGATATGTGTTGTCCAAAGGAATCTTCAAATACTACTTTTTTGCAAATAAGAATAGTTTTACTGTAATTCAGTTTAAAATAATTATTTTTTTCAAAAATGGCTCCACACTTTTTCCTGATTTGTATCTTTTCATATATGGCAAAGGGCAATAAAATAACTCTCTGTATTTTCAGCAATTGGAGAAAATTACAATTTTTGCTTGTTAAAGCACTTGAATTTTTTTCTCAATAAAAAAACCCTCTACATATTTTCGTTATTTTTTTCTCACATGTAGAGGAAAATTGCGTAGGTCTCTGTTGTTTTAGGATCTGGTTTATCGAAAATTGAAAATTAGAAATACTACGGAAATGTATATGATGATGCAATACTACTGGTTTAATATTTAAATAGAGCAGCATTTGCAAGCATAAATATGTTTGACTTGATTTCAAACTGATAGGCTACATCGCTACTGTGTAATGCGTATTCTAAATGTGACTTCACGAGTTTTAGGAATGATTTCAATTTTCAAAACTATTCTTATTTGATTATCTGCACTTATGTTTCTTTTGCAACCTGAAGATACTTCATAACGTTTAATCACATTTTATCAGAGTTAAAATGCAGTCTAACAAATATTGCAAGAAAGAAAAATAAACAACTATAATTACAACACACTCGTTTAAACGCGCGCACACACTCACTACAAAGTCGCGTCGTCCAAGTAGGTCGGCGTAGTTGATAGTAAGTGCGTGGGTTTTCTCAGTCCGCGTGGGTCCCTCCGCCAGAGGAAGTAATCGCAGACACTACGTCTTTCCGCGAACACAAAACGAACCATTAAACTCAATTCGTGGGGAGGCAGTAAACCAGCGCGCCGCGTCTGCCGCCGCCTCTTAGCGACAATTACTACGACGGCGAGAAAAATGAGCCGGCCCGGCGCGGGGCGGTCTGGCCTGGCCTGGCCTGGCCTGGCCGGCTGGGCTTGGCTCGGGCCGCGCGCTCGCCTCTATCAGATGGCGGCCCGGGCGGGCGGATATCGCGGCGCGATCGCCGCCGACACGGGCCCTGGGTTCGCGCCCGGAGCAGGCCCCTCATTAGAGGGTCCGCGCGGCGCGTATGTCAGAGGCGGGACAGCGAGAGCAACTGGGGCTGCTGGCTGGCGGCGCGAGGTCGGGACGGGTGGGAGGGGAGGCGGAAACACTGAGGGATCGTGATGGGAACAATGGCAACAATAGGACTTCTGGAAGTCATGCGGCTGTTGTTGTCCTTGCTGATGATAAATGTTGACGATGGTGTGAGGATGTAGGAGGCCTGCGCCTTTAAGCGTTCTCTTTGCCTAGGCAGATCCTCTCGATGGTGCTTTGCTGTTACCGTAGGATTGATGATGAAGGAGGAAGGAGAGTTCAGTGAATATGGATGGAACAATGCTTGCTGGTGTTGAAAGCAAATCACGTCACAATCGAAACCTGAAAACATTCATTGCACGCAATGTTCCAAGTCACAGCCTTACTCTCTACGTAATACGATTCTGCCCCGAACACTGCGCATGTGACGCCAGGTTCCTTACAGAAACAATTTCCCAGAAACGTCACACGATTGCAAGAAGTTTCACACAACTTACTCGCTACAGTTAATCAAATGGATTTTAAATTCAGTTAACCTATATAAATAAAATGAACTATAACACTAATAAAATATTAAGAAAGAATCCCAGGATTATATGAAATGCATTAAAATCGCATACCGAGGGGACCAGTTTTAGATAAATTATTTTCATCTGAAAAATAGAACACGTGAAAATTGACATATCAAAATACAATTATTCTATTTTTTCTCTTTCTGAAAATTAATGTTTACATTTCAAGCTTTCATTTGCAGTTCTGTCCTTCATTTGCTTTTTCATTAGTCTGCTTTCTATCTTCCATATAATTTCTGTTCTAAATAAAATACATTTTGCATCTGCAGTATTGATATTTTCACAGATTTGTATATTTATTAAAAGAATGAAGATTTGAAAGAATATGGCTGAGATGCAGGTGCTTCATATTCTTCAAAATTCAAGGAATTGTTTCGTTTCAATTCTATTGACAGAGACAGAGTGATATTGGAATAGAAGAAAACAAACGGCAGATGTATTCGTAGCAGGAAATGTAGGATGAACTGGTGATACTTGCTGTTCTACTTTGTAATAACAATGAATCAACATTTGAGTAAAAATCTGCCGTTACAATTTACATACAAGCCAGAACAATTGCAGCAAAGCTATCGATGGCGTTCAACGACGCAATGTAAGTGCAGAAAATGATGTCTATGGTTGCTGTGTTGCGAATCATGTTGATATCAACAAATGACAGTTCAAAACATGAGTGAATAGAGACAGCGGCACGGAAAGTGTTACTTTGCTGTACCCATACCACAAAGAAGTAACGGCCATGTACAACAACTGGGCAAAATGTAAACGAATCACTGAGGTGTCATGAACCATCATGATTGCTGCTCGTATATTGACCAGGTAGTATAAACTTGAAACTTTTCATGAATTCATACTCGCCGAAATTACGAATGCAAGTCGGACGAGAATGCTTTCTTATTTCAAAATATGCTATCAACGCCTCGCCGTCACCATTTCATTAGTTTGCCAAAAACTCGTCTTCTCTAATAGTTACTTAAACAACTATTCTTGTAATAAGGACGTTCAAGGGGAACATCTCATTCTTTTGTTATCACAATTAGTGCTCGTGATGATGGACAACACAGAGATAAGAACATAACGAAGCGCTCGCATAACGTTTGTTCCCAGAAGGGAAATGGGGTTGCTAGTAAACATTCGAATGCAGTAGTGGAGGTGGTGAGGCCAGGATTAATGTACCGTTTTGTATTGACTGGTTGACTGGTGTTTCAGGGAGTGTTAACTACTGTGATGACTTGTGAAGAGCATTTTATAAGCAGGAGGTGATGGTGCTCCTGCCCCCTGGAACGTCTGATCAGGCGCCGACCTATATGCTTGTTTGCGGGGTTCTACCCAGCAGGTATCTCCACTAATGATGCACCCCCAGCCGCCACAAGCTTTCTACAGATCTCCCATTATATGAGGAACTGGTGTGCATGTTAGGGGAGGTGTTATGGTCTATTAGGGGAGAGGAGAGGACCAGGAAGAAGAAGGTAAGATAGCGCGCTGTCCGTGACCAGTTTGTTAGTGTTCTACTCTGGCAACCGTCTGATGATAATAATAATAGAAGCTTAGACGGTTTAGACCAGCCGCCTTCTAGAATTTTTCTCTAGGCAGTGCCTGAATTTGATCTAACTGTTTTGCTGGATAATCCGTCATTGTCGGGGCTGGAACTGTAGGACCTTCCGGATGCAATGACAATGGTAATGCACCTGGTAGGTTAGTGTGCCGGAGGGGTTGTTTCTTGGTGCCGCCACCGCCGCAGTCACCGCCACCGCCACCGCCAACCTCCTGCTGCCACCGCCGCGATTACCTTCTCCCCTTGCCACCGCCGCTGCCCACCGCCCTGCCCACCCGCCGCTCACACCACCCTCCTCCGCCGCCACTGGCTGCTTCCCGCCACGTGCCGCACGCACTGCGCCGCCCACTGCGCCGCCACTGCGCGCCGCCACGGCCGCCGCCAGGCCGCGCCTACTGCCGCCGCCACTGCCGCCTGCCACTGCCGCCGCCACTGCCGCCGCCACATGCCGCGCCACTGCCCGCCAGCCACTGCCGCCGCCACTGCCCCGCCACTGCCGCCGCCACTGCCGCCCGCACTGCCCCGCCGCCGCCCCAGCCACCACCGTCGCCTCGCCACCGCCCCGCCACCCCTTCTCCCTCCTCCGGCCGCCCGGCCTCCTCCTTGGCGAGCGGGAAGACGCGGCGCGGCGTGGCGCGATGTGGCGCACGCGAGCGAGCGAGTGAGTGAGCGGGGGCCGAGCGGTGCCCGCCCTGACCTGGGTCACGGTGTCGTGACCAGTCGGCGGCGGCGGCGGCGGCGGCGCTTCCTGCTAGCGTGACAGCGGGCGGCGGCGGCGGCGGCGCTGGCGGCGGCCGTGCGTGTGTCCGCGCAGACACGCTGTCGGACGGGGCGCGGCTGCAGCCGAGCTGCTGCGATCCGTTGCTTGCGGACACTCCCGGGGCACCTCGCCAAACGCCTCCGCTTTCGTAGCTTCTGCCTCTTGAATTTATCACTTCATCAACCCCTTTCACGCACCAATACCTCCCCTTTTATTTTGGAGTATTCCTTGTCTTCTTCATATTCTGATTATCATCGCAACTTAGCCCGCAACAACTTTATTTAGGAAAATGCATTTCAAAAAGCTGGCATTGAAATTCCATTTAATTAATACAAAACATTTTAATTTAAAAGTATTGCAATCACCTCAAGAAAAATACGATTTAGAATTTTTGGCCGTAAAAACAGTGTTCTTTGTAAAGGTTCTTCTGTGCTGTAATGCTGAACGTGGGTCAGGATTTAGGCCTGTTAGCGCTGTTTCAAATATGGTTAAGATTGGTTCAGGGGATGAGGAGATACATGGATATTTGTACCCGAAAATCGAGAAGTCGTGACTGTCTTGTCTGTCAGTCTGAATGTATGTGTGGCACATAATTCAGGCAGATTAGCAGTTGTTGAGTTGAAACTTGGTAAATACGTCAGCGTTAAAATCTAGTTTATCGTTTTGGAGATCAGTAAGATATTTTAATTGGAGATATTTTAATTAAGATATTTTAATGAGAAGATCATTAAGATATTTTAATTATACTTTTTTATAAAATAATACAATTAATACAATGGACACTTGCCTGCCGTCAGTTATTTATTCTTTCACCGTCTCAATTGTAATCAATCTATTGAGAGCATTCGTCATTTCCTCTTAAAGAAAACATACAAGTGTAAGGTTGTTAGCGAAGCGGGTTTCTTAAATTCTAATCGTTTCGTATAACATAGACGTACAGATCTCCATAAATATAAAACTTTTTTAATTACATTCTCAGAAACATGTTCACTAGTGATTGTATCGTTCCGGAATTCGCAAAGTTTCCTCTTTTAGTTTTAAAAATATTAAATCGCATAACAACTATTCAATACTATTTAATAATTATTATTTAGTCATAATCATTACACAATATCGAGAAACATTTTATCTTATATTTCTTTGTATCTCTCGATTTGACATATTTCCATTGCTCCCTTTGATTACTGTTTACAATAGTAATTTTTACATATCCCAATGGATGACATTGGAATTACAATATAGTTGTTTAAGACTCTAAACTGACTCTGATATGTCGCAAAAACTTTTTTTACAATATAATACTAATGAAAAACCTTTCATATTATGTGTACACAATCGTTGATCATAGAAATCATTTTTTGTTCTAGAACTCGTTTTAGAATTACCCACCTGCAGACCAACAGATTTCTCAATGCAAATGGACACTGTGATAAAAATGATAGCTGTTCATCACTGAGAGGTTCAAGAATACCTGCCCAGAGAGTTGCGGGCTGTAATTAAGTCAGAATGCGAGGATGTTTAATTATTTTTCGCCTTTCCGGGGGAGGGTTGTGGCAGAGGGTTCTGTACTTTTGATGCCTAGCGATTTCTTCCGCTAGCGCAAGCTCTAAGAAAAAAATCGAAATAAATGAACACCATGCTGAGAAACGGAACACGTTATGAGAGCGTCAATGATAAGGAAGATAATGGTAACAAGAGTTGCGGTGAAGCTATAGACAAACACGCAAAAAAAAGACGCATCAAAGGAATCATTGCAGCAAACCAGAAATAGTCGACCGCATAAAACGCCCGAGTGCCCTCGCAGCGCGGAGACCTCTTCCCGTGCGTGTGTGTGTGTCTGCCGCCACCGAAACGCAGCGTCCTTGCGGCCGTGCACCGCGCGCCAGGCGTGAGACACGCGGACTCGCGTGCGCGCCGCCGTCACGCCGCCCGCCGCCGCCGCCTGCGCCTCCGCCTCCGGGGCCCACGGCGCCGACGCTACTGACCCGCTATCCGACGATGAGACTCCCAGCGTTCCCTCTGCCGGGACGCTTCGGCCAGCGGGCAACGCACTCCGTTACGCAAATGGCATTTGGACACACGAACACAGGCCAAAGCGCCCTAATGTGTTAGTGGGTGTAGTTGCGCTAGCGAATAAGCTTTCTTATTAGGCATTATGTACGAGAAACGAATTTGAAACAAAACAACATGAAAAACCCAACCAAAGAGTTATTTGTTGTCGCCTGAATCACTGTAATCCTTATGTAACTCTAAGTAACTAACTTGTGACTAGAAAGTATTTCGGTTTTACTCCACCCTCTTTCCAGTTGCCATTTGTTGCAGAACTAAAGACATTTTTTTCTTTTCTCAAAGTCTCAGTCCATTAATAAGCACTTCTGTTCACAAACTCAATAATGTATACGCACAGATTTCAAACAGCCAAGACAGAACAATATAGTTGTTACCAAACATTAACTTCGATCCTCTTATCAATTTATAATGCTCTTAAACAAAACATATTACGTATGCAACTCATTTATTATGTTACTTTATTACATTCGTACAAATTTGAAAACTCGCTCCCAACATCATACGCTTTCAAAACATGTTCTCATGCAAGAAAGCTTAACATTATAAACCAGTTGCATAATATACTATAAACGTATTAAAAATACTCAACGTACTACCTTCTTGTAATGCAAATGTATTCCTTTTCTTCTAAGACCTTTCATTAAAACATAAACAACGATTGATGAGCATAAATAATTATAAATATATACAATGTGTATGTGTAGAATGTATGTATGACATGTGTAGTATATTTACAGACCCGTGTGTGTGTTATTTTATTTGCAATTTCACAATACGAGGAACACCACTTGATTGTTACTAAACTACTTTTCCATAAGTTACAGGTTCATTCATAGTTAATTAATAGGTGCGGTTTTGCAGAATGACGCTTCGTGTCTCTGTTTCGGTTCATTTATTAATACATTCAAGAATAAAATTAAATATCGCCTAATTTTTTGAATCATTTATATATTTACAGTTCTTTTCAGCTGACAAACAATCTGCTTTTGCGTATGTAACGTCTCTATCTTCGCTTATTTGCAAAAATCTGTTGAGACAGTAACACATGTGGAAGTCGAAGGAGTGAATTTTCTTCCGACATTCATGATGGCATATAATTAAAAAGAATTCTTGAAAAAACCATAATATAATAGGAAAGTGCTTGTCTATCGGCAGACCACTTTTCCTCGTCGCGTCGCCCACGCGCGGGACCTGTGTGTGTGTGTGTGTGTGTGTGT
>BOPP01000309.1:687850-700545 GCA_017312745.1 Gryllus bimaculatus | reverse complement strand
ATAGTGTGTGTGTGGGTGTGTGTGTGTGTGTGAGTGAATTGTGTAGTGCGGAGCACGCGCGCCTAAGGGCTGCGTCAGCTCACAGTAACTGCTCGTATCGTTCCGCCGGAGTGCCCGGTACCGTTTCCTCCAGCCCCCGCCGCTCCCCCCCTCCCAGCCGACCCACCGCCTCCCGTCGCAGCTCAGCAAGACGAAGTGAGCTCACGCTGCGCGGAGACCAAAACGCATCGCGCGCTCAGTTCATGTGCAACACAAGACGGCCTCCCCCGCCCCAACGTTCGCGTTTATCGATTGTGGATTGCTATAAGGTTTCCGCGAAAATATGCTAAATTAGATCCCGCAAGTGTAGTGCATGTTTTTTATCGCTGGAGTGGCGGTGTATATCCCCCGCTGATGGCTGATCCGGCTGCGACCTTTCCCGGTGTCAGGTGTGTTTCCTGCCAAATACGTATCTGTCCACCATAGCAGAGTCACTCGGAAAAAAAAAAGGCCCACGTCTAGGGGACAAACTCGTTAGCTCCCTATTCGCCTTCCCAATATGTGGTAGTGTAATACGTGTGTGCGTAGTGCTTGTGTGCGTATAGAGACGATACGCAGACGACACCGTAAAGTGAGCGGATAGAGAGAGATAGAGCCGCCCTAGTTCCCTACGCGCCGATTGATTTAATCTTTAAACTATTCTTAGGACAACCTATGCGTAGATTGTTTCCTCTGACCACCGGCCTCCCAGCGGTTTATTGGAGGATAAGACCTGATATGAACATGTGAAAACAATACTATCCCTACACTAGTCAGATACATGAACCATACGACCGTACCCATAGCTAGCAAATCCGTGAATGCTCGCAAGAATGCGCCTGAATTCGAGCCTGACTATAGCACGCTTAACCATTGTATGGCTCTAGTGCGTGCCTGCCACACATTATACCACTCAGGCGCACATCCGTAGGACTTTTTGTCCCACTGACAAATGCCTCCCGTGAACCGACACTACTAATACCCCTTACGAAAGGCTCTTGTGAGAAGTACTTTCTGGAACGTTCCATGAGAACGAGAGTATGGATGCCTCATAAGTTAAGTCTACTAACCCTAACTGCCTTGTTCTGCTGACATTTAGAGCCACACTAGACGTGCACACAGATCAAATGACTGTCTCGATCTACATGTCCGGCCATCTACGACTCAGAACCCTACGCTGCCATTACATCACTACTATGTGTGTCGGCAGCTTAGTACCGTAATACAGTTACGGTATATTAGTGTAGGTAATGATCTAATGTTTCAGTTGGAGCGAAATCGAAAAAATCCATAGCATTTGAGCTCAATAAGTGAGCCACGATGTCTGGAGAAAACCTGATTGAGATCGAACCTTTGCTATATAGTATCTATAGTGTTACCAGGATATACTAGCCAGCAGTCCATTTATGACGATGACGAAAGCATTATCACGACCATTAATTTTTAGTCTTCATCATATCACCAGATATATAGAGTACTGGTGTACGAGTATTGTCTATTCGATAGATGTATATACCAACATTAGATTTTAGCTAATACATGTTCCGACGACACAGTAGTCGGGACATTCGAAGCGACACATTTTTACGATACCCAAGATCTCACATGGTAAAAAAAATATTAAGAGTACTAAAGATATATGACACATGCCGACGGTGAACAGCTGATATGAACATTATCTATATTAAGCTATCTACTATCTGATCAACTACTAGTAGCAAGATGAGCCTGTGTCTTTCATGCGTTCTGATAATTAGCATTTACAGCAATCTAGTCTGAGTACGACTCGTAGTCCTAGCGTGACATAGAAAGAAACAAGTGCCGACATTTGAGTATTATTATGCTTCACAGGGTATACAGATCAGTCTTGTGACGCTATACATGTATTATATAAATCAATAGTTACGAGCTGCTTAACGGCCCCTAATATTACGAAAAGAATACTTCTCCTTACTAAAGTTCCGGAGAAAGTCCAGGATATTATAGAATATATGATCAGATGTATGGATAGTTGCAGATCTCTGATGGTGCTTCTTTCTAATTTATTAAAAAACGAGTTGACTCTGTATCTACGATAGAATAGCTATCGTCGTTGCAAGGGAGGACAGACTTAATGAGTCGTGCTAGGCAGTCACGTGATATGAAGCCCTGTATATACTAGTAGCATTATCACCATTCTGATCGACATAGTAAGCACTACATTATGATGACTGCACGAAAAATACCACAGTTCGTTTATGGGAGAAGTCCATTACTGCAGCAGACCTTAAAAAGATCATCCTCCAACACATCCAACTCACACTACTTGCACCGTTAAATCTGCAAATATCACCGCACGATGAATGCATAGTGTACGTAATCGACGTGTGGAAAAGTTTCCTAATGATGACTCTCACCGGCCGCAGTCAACCAATGTAAAAGACAACCAGAGAAACATCGAATGCCTCGACCTTGCATGCGAGTTACGAGTAGATCGAGCAGAGTATTTTATAGACCACCATACATGTTTAGCCACAAGTTATCTACTACCCGACACATAGACATCAGTCCTTAACTACACGACGCCCATTGACACTTTATCACTCACAACTTACATCATTAAGACGACTGAAATCAAATAGTCAATATCTGGGACAAATGTTTTATGAAGTAGTACTTACTACCTTATAAGATAAAACGTAAATAGAGCGTATTAAACCACCGAACACTCTCGAAATGCAATCACGCGAGATCGAGTGGAGAGACTCTGAAAAGCCGATCAAACAGAGCTAGCCACGTGAATTATGTTCTTCCCGAACATTCCGCTTAAATATAATTTAGCCTCAAAATATCAAACGATATTGCAAGTCTACAATATATATGTCCATCACTCTTGTACTCTTCGGCGTTTTTCTCCATTGATAACAACGAGAGTCGAGATAGTGAGCTTGTGACGAAATACCCCTTAGTTGCTCTACAAATCTTGAGCATTTAGAAAACAGTGGAACAATTATATAAGGAAGCCCCCAGTAATTCTCTGCCCCTATAGAAAGCGTGCTAGCATCCGAATTACTGAGCGCCTGTAATTAAGCATGGGTGAACCTACTGCGCATCAAATTTTCTCCCCTATTTCGAATCAGTGACTATACTAGATACAAATGTGTTGCAAACACTCCCTCACTATTCTATTGAGCTCCCTTGCGACTACCTCGGTATTTCTTTTACTACCAGATTCCTGATTACAATCTATCTCCAAGCATCTTTTACCATCTTATTAGTGACTCAATCGCGAGCGGTATCTCTTCCACTCATTATTTTGTGGTATTGGGCGGATTCACGCAGATGTTTATTTTACTGTGTCTCAAAATGTGAGATTTTTGAATTCACTTCTGTAGCCAAATTCCTCCATTTCTGCTTTTCCCGCCTAAAGTCTTCGCAATTGCAAGTTCTTGTAGCTCAAACGACAACGCCATTTTTCTCCGTGTTTATTACAATTTAAAGAGTATTAATTTAAACGATATAGTAAGTCAGACGCACGAATATCGCAATAATTTATACTCGATGGCGCATTTCGCAATAACATATGCCGGCAGAGCCCCCTGGCGGCGTTCGTACAACTCTGTATAGAAAATGTGCAATCGCATAAACGCATTCTCTTGACTCTTGTTCTTATGGTTTGGATCTTCAAGTTTCTGTGCAGTTTCTTAATGAATTCTCCAACAAAAACTTACCGGTGTAAAAGCATCCTTACAAATATTCCCTTAACTGAGACCATTGAAGGAAATGCGAGAAAGTATGAAATTGAATAGCACGACGGTGAACTGCGTGCAAGTCCCCACTCGAAACGCCATCGGGTAAACGGCGTCTTGCGCAGCGTCTCATGGCGTCCGACGTAATCCACACTCGCTCGAGAGCTCGATGGAAACGCAAATTTCACGCAATATCCTAGTCTCGAGCGCTGAATGGAGTTAAATATTTCACCGCCCCAGGCGGCGCAGCCTGCCATTAATCACCAATCGCAGTACCCGAGTAACGGTCTCTGGCGAGAACCTGCCACCACTCATCCGGCCACCTAACAAGAGTGTATGATTAATCTTGAACATTGTTCCACTGGGCTTGGTAACCCTGTTCATTCATTAGATTTTTCACAATCTGTTGAGTCTTGACTCTATTGTTTCAGTACGTTTCTCCCCGGCAAGGATATCTACATAGAGGCCACTTTAATTGTTCATTTACAAAGAGCAACTATCAAATTAATTATTCAATGGTACTATACATTATCAAGTAATATTTTTTAATATATTCTGTGTGTATTAATTGAATGAGAGGACGCGCTGGTTCTATATTTCATATTTGAGATGTATACTTTGCATAAGTTTTTTTGATTCAAAAATTATCTTCCGTTTACTGAATAAAAACGTATTACGAATGTAAAGAATATATTCTCTTCTACGAACGTAGATTTATCCCTAGAGACTAGAAAACCTCTTGTGAAACTTTAACCACGAGTGACCGGCCAACCCGACCGGCGTCCCAGCGCCGTCAGCTCGCGTGCGGCGAGTGGCGCTGCCGCTTACCCACCCGCGCCGGCAGGCGCCACTTAGCGAGCGCTCGCCCCGCCTCTCGTGACGGGCTCGCACCGCCCCGCCCCACCGTCGCACCGCACCTGGTAATTCCCCCCCACCCCACCCGCGGGCTCTGATAGAATAGTCCCGCTGCGCCGGCTCGCGACGCGCTCACAGCGCCACGAGTGGGGTGCGTTTCGGTGCAGAGCGACTGCAGCGTGAAAACTCACCTAATAGCCACATGGCTGATCTGAGGAGAAAATAATTAACCGTTGCATTCCTGACCCGGGAAACTAAATGCAGCGTATGTTGAGGCCCTCTAACTCTGCGCAAATACATATTGTTATTTTAATTCTTCATTTCTAATAATGTCAATAATTCCTAACCGCTATATCTCCTTCCACATTAGTGAATTCACCTACTTATTAAAAACGTGTCGAAAATTCGCCCTCGAAACGGGAGTAAACCTCCCGGTTAGCAAAAACCCATAAAATATCAAAGCATAGCCATAATTCCAAAAATTGCCAATATTATCGATGCCTTGCTGCCCTGTACGCTGCGTTTTGAAATTCTACTTCTGGGGAGCCAGCCACGGAGAAGACCACGACCAATGGTCGAAACGTCGAACATCAGTCTCTATCGCGGCGTCACCCCGACTCCAAGATCACTCGCATGACTGTGCCAAAAGTTTACCCACTTAAGCATTATCCTTTCTTAGCGAGACCCGTGCTTTGGCGGCCGTGGCTACTATGAAGGGTGGTCGAAAATCCTCCACAAACGGACCGAACGCAAACCTCCCGTCGGGCATCCAGAAAATCCACCAACGCATAACCATTTCTTGACGCCACGTCGCTCGGCCAAAAGCCTCTCCAGAGCGAACCCAAAGCGGCCCGTTCGTGCCGAGCTTCGAGGGTTGGCGGAGGACCGCTTCCGCCCGGATCAGCCGCGGTAGAAGCGGCACACGGCGCGGCCGGCGCGCACAACCGACACCGGCGCTCGAGATCGCTTTCGCCGCCGCCCAGCGCAGCCAGCCCAGCGCCCCGCCCGCGCGCCTCCACCTGCGCTCGACTCAAGCTCCTCGGTTTCGCCCAGCGCCCTATTACGCGCCCTCGGGCGGCACCTCGCGGCCCCGTCGCCTCGCTCGCGTGGAAACGAGCTTGAAGACAGCTTCTCGTCATATTTTCCATCACGTCGTCTTCCTAGTCGGCATTTTTATTACGGTACAATTCGTTACATCGAATGGTCGCGTAGAAAGTATTTTTGCCAGCGGGCTTGCTCTGTAAACTAAAATGTAGGTCAAAGAATTAAATTTTTACAGAGACTAAAAAACTGATATGCTTTTAGAGTTTCAATTACGCTTCGGATTTAAAACTTATTGTTTGGTAGTTTCGACTTATCATTACATGCATAGAATGATATTTAATATGTTCAGAAATTTTCTAATTTACAAATTATTGTATGCAACATTTTGTTTATAAAATTGAATGGAAAAATGTCATATATTCATTTAGACTTTTTAAGAAGGTATTCTTACACAATGAATCTATTATGTCAAAATCTCAGTTTCCATATTAATGTGTTACATTTTGTAGTTCAATTTGAAGCTATTCAGGCATATACTTAGGGCAGTATTATACTTATCTACCAAAAGGCAACCATACTTGTTGGGTATACTATTACTATATCATGTTATACATATATTACATATAATCTCTCTCCCAAGTGACTCACCTGCGCAGGGAGACCAAAACGCATCACGCGCTCATTCATGTGCAACTCAAGACGCCCCCCTCCCCCAACGTTCGTTTATCGATTGGTGGATTGCTATAAGTGTTTCCGGGCGAGGAAATTGCTAAGATTAGTAGTCCTGTAAGTATAGTGCATGTTTTTTATCGCTGGAGGTGGCGGTGATATCCCCCGCTGGATGGTGAGATCCGGCTGCGACCTTCCCGGTTGCGGTGTTTTCCCCAAATAGGTATCTTCCACCAGGAGGGCACCACCCCTACGGGGACAAACTCGTAGCTCCCTATTGGCCTCCCGACATATGTGGTAGTGTAATACGTGTGTGTGTGTGCGTAAAGGGTAAGGAACGAAGAAGGAAGAGGAAGAAAAGAACGCGTGGTCCGTCGCCCGATTGTTAGGGTACTGTTCCTGCCACCTCCCAGTGTTTATTGGAGAAATCATGGAAAACTACCGATCAGAACATCCGGTCGCTAGAATTCTCCAGACTGCGGCTGAATTCGACCTACTTACGTATGTACTAGCTAGTGTCGAAAATCCAGCCACATTCGAGACTTTAGCCCTAGAACCTCCGAGGCACTGCCGTGACAACAATGGATGCCCTGAGCTACCTAACTCGGTCTCGACATTTGCCTCTGACGGTGCCAAATGAGTACGTTGCGCTAATGTCCCTCCTCTCGACGGAAAATCCTCGCTGTTCATCAAATTTGTGCGTATCTCGACAATCAGTTTGACGGATTGTTAGGATTAATGTTAAGTGCGAAATCAGTAGATAGTTGGCCATTGTGGGCGAAAACTGTGAGATATTGGCAGTGCTATGAAAGGTAGCTTGTATGCATTTAAATTGACGAAAGCATTTCACGTCCAATTATTCTATACCCAATATTTGGACGGTACGAGATCCATGTGATTTGCCAAATTAGAAAAAATCTTTCCAACGAAATAGTCAAGCAACATTTTCATCCCGATACATGTATAAAAAAATATTAAATTCTAGAAGCTATTGAAAATCTATTTCAATAGCTGTCCAACAGAAACACACTTCTGACACTAGTCCAAGAACTTCTTTTCTTTTTGCAATTTTACATAACTTTGTCGTTCTATTTACTAATAAAAAACATGCATTGAGTTTACAAGTCAACAAGGTAAAGATAATTTTGTAAAGCGTGTTTTAGAATCAATAGTCGCGCTGCGCCCCAATTGCAAAAAAATTCCCATGAAAGTTTGAGTTCCAGGAGTTATAATATTGCAGTTATTATGTTCAGACTGTTCTTTTTCTAAATTTATTAAAAAAAGTTTGAACGATAGAATTATTGTGCGAGATAGCTATATTATGCTAATCATGAATGGTATTTGATAGAATATTTATTCTGAAATAACATCTCATGATTTCCTTAATGACAATGGAAATTCTTAACAGCATACCTTAAAAAAAGAAAAAATAATAACTACCACGTTTAAAAGTCATTCCCAGAAGAAGAAGTCATGAAGAAAGTTATTAGTACATAACCATAAAACAAAGAAAACATGCCTCGCCATGCATTTAAGAACACTTTAGAAACCTATTTGCCACAAGTTTCTGCCCGCAAGAGAAATTGTAACTAAAGCCAATTATACTCACAACTATCATTGTATGTAATACAATCTGACAAATTTTTAAAATGCAAGCTTTTAAAGAAGTTAACGTTAACGAATCATCAAAGTTAACGAGTGATTTATTTAAAGAAATCAAGGTTGCAGAATGATTTTTTAAACATTTTAAATACTATTTTCCAATATCTAGTAAACATTTGGAAGTCAAATTGGTTCAGGCATCTTTCTCTCTCAGGCGGTTTTCTCTCCAACTGTAGAGTTACAAAATGAGCCAGTCCCCTTGTAAAATCTTTTTACATGGAACAATTTTCGTGTAGGCGTATAGAAAGCGTGCAGTCAAGACTGCACGATTTATGCATGGAAACTTCTGAGAATGTTTAATTTATTTCATACAGAACACGTACATTTTGCCACTCTAGCTGTAGGATCCTTCACTACCGGATTTGTTTACAGCAGAAATCGCCACTTTTGTGATTAGGTTATGCGAGATTCGTGATGTTTTGTGTATTGGGCGGATTCGAGTGCAAGAGTGTTCATTTTACTGTGTGCTGCAAATGTGAGATTTTTGAATCTCACTTCTGTAGCCAAGATTTCCTCCATTTCGTGCTTTTCCCGCTAAAGTCTTCGCAATTGCAAGTTCTTGTAGCGTCAACGACAACGGCCATTTTTTTCTCCCCGTGTTTATTAATATTTAAAAAAGTATTAATTGTAACGAGTATTAGTAGCTCAGAACGCACGAATATCGCGAATGAATATACTCGGATGGCGCAATTCGGCAATACATTTGATGCCGGCAGAGCCCCTGGCGGCGTATCGTGACAACTCGTATAGAAAATGTGCAAATCGCATAAACGCATCTCTTGACTCTTGTTCTTATGGTTTGGGATCTTCAAGTTTCTGTGCAGTTTCTTAATGAGATTCTGCACAAAAACTGTACCGTGTAAAAGCAGTCCTTTACAAATATTCCCTTAACTCATCAAGTTGAAGGAAATGCGTAGAAAGTATGAAATTGAATAGCACGACGGTGAACTGCGTCAAGTCCCCACTCGAAACGCCATCTCGGGGTAAACGGCGTCTTGGCGGGCGTCTCATGCGTCGCGACGGTAATCCACACTCGCTCGAGAGCTCGAGTGGAAACGCAATTTCACCGCAATATCCTAGTCTCGGAGGCGGGCTGTAATCTGGAGGTAAATTATTTCACCGCCCCGCCAGGCGGCGCAGCCTGCGCCATTAATCACCGACATCGCAGGTACCCGAGGTACAGTCTCTGGCGAGAACCTGCAGCGCACTTCATCCGGGGCCACCTAACAAGATGGGTGAGTGATTAATACTTGAACATTGTTCCCACTGGGGACTGGTGGGTAACCCTGTTCATTTCATTAGACTTTTTTCACATCTGTTGAGGTCTTTGATCTCTATTGTTTCAGTACTTGATTCTCCCCGGGCAAATGATATCGTACATAAAGGCACACTTTAATTTGGTGTCATTTACAAAGAGCAACATCCAATTAATGTGATTCTAATGGTACTAATACATATCAAGTAATATTTTTGTAATATATTCCTTGGTGTATTAAAATTAAATGAGAGACGCGCTGTGTTCTATATTCAATATTTGAGATGTGATACTTTCATAAGTTTGTTTGATTCAATAAAATTATCTTCCGTTTACTGAGATAACGTATTACGATGTAAAGAATATAATCTGCTTCTACGCACGTAGGATTTATGCCGCTAGAGACTAGAAAACTGTGTGGGAACTTTAACGCACGAGTAGACGGCGAACCCGCGGCGCGGCGTCCCAGGCGCTCGTCAGCTGTCCGTGCGGCGAGTGGCGCTGCCGCTACCCACCCCGCGGCCGGCAGGCGCCACTTAGCGGAGGCGCGCGCCCGCGGCGCTCTGGTGACGGCTGCGCACCGCCGCCGCCGCCACCGTCGTCACCGCACCGTGTAATTTCCTCCCCCCACCCCACCCGCGGGCTCTGTGATAAATAGGTCCCGCTGCGCCGGCTCGCGACCGCGCCTCACAGCGCCACGAGTGGGTGCGTTTCGGGGTGCGAGCGACTGCAGCGCTGGAAAACTTCACCTAATAAGGCCACAGGGGTGGATCTGAGGAAGAAATAATTTAACCGTTGCATTCCTAGACCCGGGAAACTAAATGCAGGCGTATGTTGAGCCTCTGAGACTCTGCGCAAAGTTGACATAAAATTGTTATTTTAATTCTTTCATATCTAAATAATGTCAATAATTCGCTAACCGCTATAATTCTCCTCCACATTGAGGTTGAATTCGACCTACTTATAAAAACGTGTCGAAAATTCGCCTCGAACGGGAGTGGAACCTCCCGGTTAGCAAAACCCATAAATATATCAAAGCGATGCCATAATTTGCCAATAATATGCCAATTATTATCGAGTGCTCTTGGCTGCCCGTGTGACGCTGCGTTGAAAGTTCTGACGTTCTGGGGGGAGGCCAGCACGGAGGAAGACCACGACCAGATGGTCGAAACGTCGGAACATCAGTCTCTATCGCGGCGTCACCCGACGGCCAAGAGCACTCGCAGGACTGTGGCCGAGGAAGTTTACCACTTGAATGCATATTATCCTTTCTTGAGCGAGACCCGGTGCTTTGGCGGGCGCGGTGGCTACATGAAGGTGTCGAAAATCCTCCACAAACGGGACCGGAACGCAAGGACCTCCCGGTCGGGCAAGTCCAGAAATCCACCAACGCATTTTACCATTTCTTGAGCGAGGCCGACGTTCGGCTCGGCCAAAGCTCTCCGAGAGCGAGACCCAAAGCGGCCGTTCGGTGCCGGAGCTGTCGAGGGGTTGGGGGGCGTGGGAGGGGGGGACCGCGTCGCGCCGCGGGATACAGCGCGGCGGGCTAGAAGCGGGCACACGGCGCGGCGCGGCGCGGCACAACCCGACACCGGCGCTTCGAGATCAGCTTTCGCCGCCGCCCAGCGCAGCCCAGCCCAGCGCCCGCCGCCCGCGCGCCTCCACCTGCGGCTCGCTCAAGCGTCCTCTGGCTTCTGGCGGCCCAGCGCCCTATTACGCGCGCCTCGGGCAGGGCACCTCGCGCCCCGTCGCCTGCGCTCGCGTGGAAACGGGCTTGAGAGACGAGCTTCTCATCGTATTTTCCATCACGTCGGTCTTCCAAGTCGCATTTTAGTTACGGTACAATTCGTTACGTCGGAATTGTCGCTAGAAGTATTTTATGCCAGCGGGCTTGCTCGTGAAACTGAAATTGTAGTCAACAAGAATTAAATTTTACAGGAGAGCTAAAAAACTGGATATGCTTTTAGAGTTTCAAATTACGCTTCGGATTTAAACTTATTTTTTGTGGTTAGTTTCGTACTTTATCATTACAATGCATAGAATTAGATATTTTTAAAATTATGTTGCATGTAACATTTTGTCTAAATATTACAAATTATTGGTATGCAACTTTTGTTTTTATAAAATTGAATAGGAAAATGTCATATATATTATTTACGACTTTTTAAGAAGGTGTATTCTTACACAATGAATCTATTGATGTCAAAATCTCAGTTTCATAAATTACATGTGTTACATTTTGTAGTTTCATGAGCTATTCAGCATATACTAGGCAGTATATACTATCTACCAAAAGCAACCATACCTTGTGTAGTATACTATGTACTATATCATTATATATATATATATATATTATATATATATATTATACAATACACCAGATAACGGAACTCAAAAACAATTGCCGGTATACCCGCTCCGCCCAGATCACGTTCGATACAACCCATATAATAAATATATTTGAGGTTAGTTCAGATGAGTTCTAGCTTCCGGGACTTTTACTTTCAAGGTCGCCTGTGTTTAGAAGAGCTGGCACAGTAGTCTTTCATCACGAGGTGAAGGAAGCCTGATGGCTCGCGTGCTCTCGTGGGAGTTGGTGTTGAGGCGTGAATATGACTAAGGCGCTAAGTGGTGCGCCCGAGGCCCCCCCCCCTCCACACGAGAAGCTCTCTCTGGCGTTGATTCATGGCCGGCACAATACGTGTGGCATTAGTTTCATTGCAAAGTAACCAGACGGCAGACACACACAAAGAGACGTGGCAGACGCAGTACTCCTAGCGATTGTTCTTTTCGTCACTTTCATTCCGTCATGCTCAAAGCTAAATAAAGCAAGATCATCAAACTTAATTTTCTTCTTTATGGCATTAAATAAGTTATAATAGAATTTCCGTCAAGAATACGTATTACGTAAATAAACAAAATTTGAAAATTCTTAAGTTCTTAAATAACATAATATAAGGAAATATATCTTAGCCACAAGAAAAACGTAAAATGTATATACAACTTACAATATTCAATTTTTGAAACTATGTGCATTTTTAGAGAGAATTTTGTGTAATTATGAGCTTTGATATAATATATGCTTTTAGTAATTCGTTCTCAATTCCGTTGCAAAGAGATGACAGAAATTCTAGGATATTGAAATCTTTCTTGAATTCGAAACATTTCGGAAACGAATAATTGCGGTAATATGCCTAATATCAAGAAACTATGATTTTGAAATAACAGCCATATGAAGTAAGGAAGTGCACTTTATATTCCGCGCTGCTTCTAAAGGCTTCTAAGAGTCGACGTGTTCCGTCGCGTTGCCGCCGCAGGAAAGTGAAACCTTCGGACGTGAGCTGCGAGCGGAAGACCGGTAGCCAGCGAGCGACGCGAAGCGAGGCGAGGCTTGAACAGGCGAGGTCCCGGGTTCGAGCCTTCGCTCGTCCAGGCTTCGGAGTGGGTGAAGTTGGGCGGGGGGG
>BOPP01000309.1:675573-687435 GCA_017312745.1 Gryllus bimaculatus | reverse complement strand
GTAAGAGACTCACGCAGACGACTCGGGAGAAGTTCAGTCTTCAAAAATGAGTACACTAATGATATTGCCAGCCAAATATCTAACGGAAAAGGCTGCTGTGTATGTCAATTGGAAATGCATATTTAATTTTAAGTATTTACTATACAATGCTTCTATATAAGAAGGTAATGATAGGAATTCTATTACTGTTTTTGGATGGATCATCAAATTAGTATCTTTATTACTAATGAGAAACGGCTGTTTTCCTTTGATATTCAGAAATTCGAAAATTAAATCCAAAAATAATGAAACAGTTTTAACTTTCACTAAAAATGCAAAGTTCAGGGAAGTTTTTAGAAGTCAGTTTTCGTTAAAATATTGAATTTATTTTAGTGTTATACGAGAGTACTTATTGCTCATCAGCAGTGTACGTACTACTTTTCGAAAACCATTTCGTGTGGATTTATTCAGCTGCATTTGCACTGCTACAGGTCACTAGTAAAGAGTCTTATTCTTGTCTTCAGGAATCAATAACTAAAAACATTATTTTAATGTAATTTTTCGCTATGTTTTCGTTAAGTTCATAAATGTTATCTACAAATTGGATGAAATATGGTAATACATTTAAGTCAGAAATTCAGTGATTTAGTTTCTCAATCAAATGCAAACAACACAATAATTTTTAAAATATACGTTTCCTAAAACGACTCTCTTCCGTTGGTTTTTTTATCGCGCGCATTTCTGCGTAATCTTAAGCTGGTACCCGGATCCAACCATGACCGTCAGCTCCGGCAGCATCTTCCTTTTTTGTCGACATTCTGAAATGTATGAAAATATCTCCCAAAAGGAACTAAATTCGTTTGTGTTAAACACAGAATGAGAATGTGCGATATATTGAATACTTTATCACAAAAGTGTGCTGCTGTTTTGAAGAGACAGAAGATTTTTTGCATTGTAATGACACGCACACCAAATGTAACAAATTCATTATTAAAAGTGTTTGCATGTAACTTCTATGATTATGGTTTCTAATCTTTACCACACTCAAAACAGCAACAAAAACTCAGTCAGTTTATTAGAATAATAAAAATTAGTCAAGCTACAACTAAGTAATTTTCCGAAGTCTTCACTCAAGTGGTATCAGGACCACCCAAGTGGAAACGACATTGCTTTTGTTTTTGACACAAGATTAGTACTTAATGAAAAATGTATTGTTCATCAACGAAGGAATCTTAGATAATGAAAAATGTTAACACGAATTTGGAGTCAGAGCAGTATAAAGATATTTTCAATAATTATCTTTGAATACATTTTTTGTATAGTACGATTTAAAAATGCGGTTTTAATTAGATATCGCAAAAAATTAAGGTATTTCAGATTCAGAAACTGACAGGACGTGGTACAATTCCTGTAAGTCGACGTTTCTTCGTCGAATTTACGAATTGGCTTTAACCAATTTCATTCCTTTTAGCCTTCGATCTATCTATTTTTAGACGTGCATTCTTTCTACCAGTACATACAGCAAATACTATTACTTGGGACACATTCGGATGAATAAAGACATATGTGAACAGTTTGGTGCGTCTTCTTGCTACGTGCCGGTTAAATAATGAGAAGACCTACTGCTCGGGTCTGTTTGGCATTTCGCGGCGAGAGGGGCTCTGGCGACGGGGGTGGGGAGGGGAGGGGGCGGGGGCGCTCCATTAATTAACCGGCTTTGTTGTCGCCCGCTGGAGGTCGCGAGGTCGATTCCATTAAGTCGGGGCGCGCGGCGCGGAGCAGGCCCGGAGGTCTCCGCTGCTCAGCCACGAGAGGCGCGACGCACGTGGGAAACGGCAGAAATTATGGCCAGCACCATCTAACAACGACAACAATTATCATAATGTAATAACAATAATAGTAATATTAATAATAATAATAATAATATTAATAATAATAATAATGAATAATAATAATATATAATAATAATAATAATAATAATAATAACTACTAATACTATATAACATATAAAAAATATAACAACAACAACAGACCAGCAATCCGTGACCGCCTCGAGTTTCAAAACATACAACAAGTGTACAAAAACACTCACCAAATACCTGGGACTTCTGTCGAACTCTATTATAGTCTAACAGTAACCACGCAACACATTCAAACCGGATCGCACGATAGCACACAAACAAACTTCGATATGTGTCCGGATTTGAAACAAAATCGTGTCCTACATTGTAGTGCTAGTATCTTGCGACAATACGTCGATAAACCAAGGACGGCGGAGAAAATCTTAACACAAGAGTTTGGATATCGGATCAGGCCGAATGTGGGTGCGTAATAAGCACAATCGTAGCGATAGTCATCAAGCTCTCTGCTTGTATTCGCAAAGTTTGTGTGAGAATTTGGCCTTAACTCAAGTCATTAAAAACTGGAAGTACCAGGAATTGCTTTATTTAGAACAATGGCTCACATTATTAGCAATACTGTTGTAGAGGCACTGACATCAACTAGATCTGCTCCTTAGTAAGCTGTTGCAACCTGGAATATATGTTAACTCCCCTCCGACTCAAACATCTAGTTTGAGTAGGGAAAGAAATTTACTAGAAATTAAGGGAGATAATAATAATAATAAATAATAATAATAATAATAATATAATAAAAATAATAATAATAACAATAAAAATAATAAAAATAAAATCGTGCCTATTTGTGTGGCTCGGATCGACCAGCAGAGGATTCTGAAGAGTTTAGTATCTCCCAAGCCTACGAAATATGTTTGGTAAGGGTGTGGGTTCTTCCGCCAGCTATAGTATACGCTGGAGCGCAAGCTTTTAATACCTCAAAGTGCCAGCTCAGTGCCTGCCGTGAAGGGTCAGGGATAATACTCGCGAATGATTTACAGACTGAATCTAAACACCGTGACGTGAGAACACCGTGCCAGTTCGCTGTCTTGGTGCTCTGCTCTACTCGAGAGATAGTTTCAAGTACCAACGGGCGCCACTTGTCTGACAGTGCGTCAGTCTTGTTTGCAGAGCGCAAGAAAGGATATACTTTTACTGCCCAGTTAACGATTCGTGGGTGTAGCGAAAACTTCAAGTTTGTAATATGCCCCCTCCCCTGCCTTAGGCTAGTTTCTAAACTAGCTAACTTTCTAAATGGTGTCAGATCAGTTCACAGAAATGAATGAACGGGTGCTCCCAAAACCACCGGTGATGGTAAGTGCAACTCTTTTTTATGTATTTTATCAAAACTAATGCCTCCATCGATACAACAATATTCATAGTAAGTGTGTTAACAAAGACACTTTTTTCTAATTCCTTGGTAAAACGTAAATCGAATTTTCCTACAATATCCTACAATATTACAAGCTGATCTCTCTTCCGAAAGAAAACATTTAAGTCTTCATCAGCACTCCACTTTTCGTATCACTTTAGCTGACGTCCACAACCATTTCGGCCGACAGGCCAACAGACAGCTGGGGGTTCAGGGAGGATGTTAAAAGAGAAGTGCTTTAACCCGTGACGCAGGGCAACGTTTTGTTCGCGTTAGTTGCAACAAACTTCCCCTGCTCTTCCCCGTTTTTATTCCTAAAAGATTTATACTATATATCGTTAACATGGATAAAGCAACTAACCAGAAGTTTCGTAACCACAAAAAAATATTCATTTCTTTCCCGAATATTTCTTTCAAGGAAAAACAAAAGTCTAGTTTAGTTTTCTTCAACGCTGAAACCGAGAACTACGATCTTCAAAGCTAGTATGGATGACATCTCTCCCAAAAGAGAAGAAATAAAGATCTAGTAATCGAATACTACAGCTGACCTCTCCTTAAAAAAACACTCTTACACGATTTTCGAACTTCTGACGTAGGCAGCCTCCTGAAAAAAATGAACGCAACGACACCTTTTTTAATGCGTAGGAGGTGAAGAATCGGGCGGACAGGCGCTATCATTCGGAACAGCACAACTTTTCCGGCGACATCGCTCTAAAAACGGGGAGGGAGCTTTTCCTATCTACAGCCGGCGTATCCTCCCGAAACGGGTGGAAGCATTTCGGTAAAAAGCGAAGGCCGGGCGGGCGTCCTTCCGGCCAGGCTGTCCCCGCCGCCACCGCCACCGCCGCCGCCGCCGCCGCCCGCCCCGTCCCGCGCTAATTACTGCGCGCCACGCCCACCAGAGCACAGCACAATAGCCGATAAATAACAGGTTCTCCAGGCGGGCGCCGTAGAGCTGGAGGTGGAGGCGGAGGGAATCAAATAGAAGGAGGTATAGGACCGGCGGCGACTAGCATGTGTCGGGGGAGGGTGGTGGGGTGGGCATCGCCTCCCGTGAAGCCCGTACCGCGAGGCTAGCACACAAGAGGAAGCGGGGCCGGGTGGAGGCGGTGGAGGAGCAAGTGCGTAAGTGGCAGCGGCGGCCAACAGCGAACCGGGCGAACGCGGGGCAGCCCGCTCCACTGATACGCGCCGGTTATTAAGCTATAACAATACTCCCAAAAAGAATACGCTCTTCCTTCTCCGATTGTATCTGCGGGGCTCCCATTAATGAGTACGTTTAATTTTCGACTTTCTTCATTTATTTAGACGCGAGGTTGTTGCTTGATTTAATTACTAGTTAATAGGTTCACGGCGCCGCCGCGGGCCGCGCCACCTGTCTCGCAGCCACAAATCACTGGCCCCTGGTCAGGGCGCGCCGCCGCCGCCGGGCCGCCCTGCGTCCCTCGCACAGGTGAACGCACCGGCGCCGCGCCGCAGCCGAGCGGCGCGCCCGAAGGCCGTCGCTTACACGCTCCCAGCGCACAGGCAGACTCATTCCCGCTCTCAATTTGAATCCGTTTTAAGAAATATTTCCTTCAAACAAATATAATCGCTATTGCCACACTACAAGCGCAAATTCATTCACACACTCTGATTTGCTCAAGAATATTTCAAGAAATGTTGCTATTAAACAAATAAATCGCTATTTCCACTTTGGAAGCGCAAAGAACCAAATTCATTCCCGCACTCTGATTTGCTCAACAATATTTCAAAAAATGTCATCAAACAACTTAAATCACAATTTGAATTTGCGAGAATCCTACTATGTTCTTTAATATGTTACTTTAAGACAACTTACATAGTATCCTTTGAAATATATGCAATGATCTTCAATTATCGATCATTGAATCTTAAATTCACGAATATATTTTCATCAATTTACAATATTAGTTTTAAGTACGTTTTGGAGGTATTTCGAAATTACAATAACTCTTCACTCTCTACTATTAATAGCATTAGCTCACAGGAAGAAGGACAATGAATACACATTGTACATTTTAAAATACGTGTTGGTGCAAATGATATTAATAATAATTCTTCGCGTCTTAAAGTTGTGAACGAAATAGGAATATTGATAATAAAAGTATGGCTATATATTGCAAAGGCAATATTGATAACTGATTTTCGGTTTACTACAACATTCATAGATCTTCTTTAAATGATTTAAAACTTATACAGTAATTCAGGACAACGAATGAAGACAAATGAAGGTTTCCTCAGGTTTCATTCCATGCATCTCGGCTCCCGGTGAGGAGCTAATCAGTTTTTGCACCATTAAAAGATTCTAAGAATTTTCTTTAAAAAAGTTTTCATTCCTTTTTATAAGCAAAATGCGTTTTGAGTGTTTTACAATACCTATAGAAATGATAATTGGCCCCAATCGATTCCCTTTTTCATGACAAATCGGTTGGCACAATTCCCATCCTTTTTATCTGGAATATTCTGGAAGAATTCTATGTATGCACTGAAACTAGTGCTGTAAAATACTATGCTGCCTCTCCGATTCAACGTGAATCGTTTGGAGATGATTGTTCATATTGACAATAAGTTTTCATTATACATATTGACGATTGTTAAACCCACTAATATAATGAAACACCCATCTTCCCAAAAGTAATATAATTGAGACGTTTTCTAGCAGCTTTCTGCTTCCAAGGATAGACAAGCCAGATAACTTTATTGACTTTAAAATTTCTATTCCAACACTTATATAAAGCTATGATCACATTTTTTAATGTTTGTCAATCAAAGTTGTGAATTGTTAGTTTGAATATAATTAATAAATGATGTTTATCGCGAGGAAGATAAACATTCTCTCGTGAGTCATCGTGTTTTGCTGGCAGTGCGACGAATCTCGCGGTTCCGAGAGGCGCGTGCGGCCACGTGAGAGCGAGGTCCGTTAAGTGCACGCAACTATTTTTCTGAGAATCTGCCTGGGGCAGTGTCTCACGAAAGAGCTGGAAAACGCGCTCTAATTTAAGAAAAGCATTCTCATAATTTCCCATTCATACTTCGATGTAGTATTTCATTTGCAGACAGGCCAGTTTTACGCGAGTCAAATGTTTCAGTATCACAAAATACGGTTCCTGCTGCGAAGTACACAGACACCGATGTCAATCTTCTCGCTATTGCAAAATACCGAATTTAGATCTGAAAATAACGAAGTAAACGTTTTTCTAGATTTTTCTTTAAATGTTTTTCTATTAAGTGTGGCGTTAGAATGTCATAGTATTATTTCTCATAGGTATTATTTATCCATTCTATTTTAGCTGATAAATTAGTGACACCCTTCAGCAAAAATGCTTTTGTCGAATGTGGAAAGTGGAGCCCTGTAACAGCAAAAATTGGCTGTTGAAAAACAGAACTCGGGTATACTGAAGCTTCTATCTTGCTGGACGCAAGACGTCAGCTGTGTCGATAGTTCTGACGCACTGATAAGGCAGTTGGCACAAGCAGTGTGAGAGTAGCCGAATAACAAAATCAAATATTTGCATTTATCTGTCAAAATAGTAACAGTTTCATTGCTTTTATATTTTTCCCGAGTTTCTGAATTCTAACAAAATCGTAGACGCCTCTCACATGGCCGGACGCTGCACAGTTTCTTTCCATTTCTGTGCACGTTGGAACATTAAATCCCAAAGGCAGAAGTACCTTTCTGGAATCAGATAAAATCTTACGGCTAATAGGAAAAATATACTCCTGAGCCGAATCGATTTATTTACAAAACCCCCTCTAACCTCGAGCAGCACCGGGGCGTCTAGAAGCAAGAGAAGCAAAGAAAGGGAGTGCAGCGCTGGGCGCCAATGGCTCCGTGTCGGAAGAGGAGGAAGGGCAGACGAGGGCGCTTCGCGCTAAAAGCCGGAAGCTGTCGCTAAGGGCGCCCCCTCGCGCCCTTCCTACTGCTCCGTTCCCACGCCTCCCCGCCGCTGGGCATTTACACTTATTTCTTCAAAAAACACCACAACTGTGTGTGACATGTGGGGAGGGTACGATCTGCGCATGTATTTGTATTCTTGAGCTCCAGAATTCAGTCCCTTCTCTTTTACTACACAAAGTCGAATGATGAATAAAAGAACCAACACGGCAAGGTCAGCAGTATTTAAACCTAGCAAATTTCTGTCTCACGGTATGGTACTTAGGAGCTTGCGACGATCACTTGACAGAAGGATAGAAGACAAAGATGGAGGACGGACAGAAAAATCGATTGACAGCAAAACATCTGTGTGTCTATGGCCAACGCTAGCTCCTAAGCTGTTCAGCTGATTTTTTTTTTTCAAAAAATTATATTTGTTGTTCGATTTAAATGAATTCCATGATCTTCGAGAGTAAAACGTATATATTGTATTTTGGTGTACTTTACATGACATCTCAATTACATTTTTAAACTTTTCTAAACCATTTGTGCAATTTTTCAAAAATTACCAAATATTTCTTCAAATTATTCCCACAAGTAGAACAAAGGATGCTTAAACAATGGTACAAGCTTCATTATCGTGGAACTCTCTGAATTTATTTACGGACTAAAAATTGAATGTTGGAAATTATGGGAGAGACTATTAGATTTTTAGGCGTCGAACTAAATGAGTACGGCAGAAAGACAGCTGGCTGTCGCAGTAAAGTGCACGGCATGTTAATTCGATGGACTCGACTTCGACCCTCGGTGGGGAAAATAAAATTTGCTGTTGGAAACACTTTTGCAGGTTCATGTAGTGGTATAGAGAGTTAACCGTAAGAAGAGGCCACTTTGACAGTTACTGCTGACAACGTAACTGCAGAAAAAGTCTGTGTGCTCAATTCGTCAAAGCGTTTGTTTGCAGATACCTCACTTCCAAATATCTTCGACACTACCATCTGCAATGCCATCGATCAACATGACTTTCATTAGTTTTCCGACCGATCAAACTGGTCCCTTCTTTGAGTAACTTCGGAATATAACCTAGCGGAGCCCAATATAACATAGCCCTCACCAATAGTTTCGTAACAAAGTCCGACAATAAGAGTAATTACAATACTACTTCCAATTTCAACTTCAACTCTTCTTACGAAGTACGGGCGGGATATAAAAAATCGCTAAATTCTGCCGCAGCAATACAATATTTTCGCTTTACTACTGAAGTACGTGCCAGTCCAGAAAGCGAAATGTCATTGAGTGCGGAGTACTCGATTACATGTCTGCAAACGGAGGCCGTGAAGTAGGATGCGTGATTCCCCCGCGAGCGGAGGTCGAGAGTGAGGTCGGGACGGGCGAGTGTCCGCCGCCTTCGCCTCCGCCGCCTCCGCCGCCTCCGCCGCCTCCGCCTCCACCGGCTTCGCCTCTGTCACCTCTGCCGCCTCCGCCGCCTCCACCGCTTCCGCCTCCACCGCCTTCGCCTCCGCCGCCGCGGGCGCTGCGCCGAGGACAGCGCGGCCGAGGGGGCGCGGTGCGGCGCGGCGCCGCCGGAAGCTGCTCCTGTTCGTCGGCGGTTCCCACCCGCTCTACAAGGCGCTTCCTCCCTCGGACGCCGCCCCCCCCGTCGCCCCAGGGCCCTCGCGCCCTTCCAAGGGCGGGCGAAGCCACCGGCGGTTCCTACTCCAACATTCACAATATACACGGCGGATTTGCTTTGTCTCAACACATTCGGTGAGGTGTGGAGAAGCGGTTTCATTTCCCTAACACCCGTTCACTATGAGTATCAGAATGTTTGCGAAGTATATATAGTATAGCAAGGAAACAATTCATTTCATTTTGCATTACACTCTTTGATATTAATATAAAAGTGTTCTTTTTATTTACTCTTTATTTTATTTGATAAGACATAGAGGATTAAAGTTAGATTGATATGGTATACATTACAAAACATTTTTTTCTCAATATAAATTTTATTAACGTTCGGAGCATATACAACGGCCGAAAATGATAACTTTTTGCCAATTAACACGTACATTTCATCAGCAAAGTATCATAGGTGACTTTTCCCTCTGATTTTGTAGGCAACTTCTTGTGCATAGATATTTTGCAGGTCACGTTCTTACAAAGATATTTATTTTTATTTTATTTATTTAGTCAAACACGGTAAAAACTGTACGTGGCGTATGGGGGAGAAGATCATCCGCGCCCGCAATATTTGATGTACCTTCCAAAGAACTGGGCATACGAAATTATCTTAAACACCAGGGGCAAATACCTCACGTACGGATAAACACATATAAATACACCGTTAAATACTACTGTATAAATGCATATTCTGCCGTTATATACAATCTACACTACATGTACGATGGCAAAATGTGATTATATTTTCGACCCATAACTTAGACGTACCTTAGAAGTTTGTAACATTTACTCTGCGACATACACGTTTTCTCTCCCCCCCTCTCATATATATAATGTATTTGTAAGTACATTACATTAAAATTGAGTCATCTATTAAGAAGAATTTCTTACTTCTAGAAGTTCAACATTAATGGGCACAGTATTCCTTACAAAGTAACTCGCATTTTTTCACACTCTTGTTCTTAGATATAATTGCCGCAGATTTTCTGAAGACACGTTCTAGAATTTCATAACATAGGCTATTCTTCAGGAACCTCATTCATCAAATGCGTACATGACGTTCTAAGAATTAACGATCGTCTTCAATTCCAGAGTAAACAGGTGGAAGAACTGAAACAACGCCCTTCACTTTATTATTTATCGCATTCGAGTTTTTAAGAAACTATGGAAAGGCAACGATGCGCACCGAGTCGTACAGACCTGGAGAAGAAACGGGAAGCGGAAAGAAATATGCATGAAACAGATACGACTTGAAGAAACCGGTCTTCTATTCAGCTTGAGACGGCCGAGGGAAACTCCTGCCTAACAGGCCATCTTACCCGGATATAAGGCAGGTGAACCACTTTCAAATCTCCATACTGCTTTAGAAGATGTTTTGATTGTTAGTACGGGAACATTCATTCACATTTATGACGCTGTCTAATGAAGTAAACACCGAGCAAGTGTACTGAACAAGTCCATATAACTAGAAAAAGAGAAAGCATCGACGAATGATTGAGGCATGCGCGAGTCCTTAATATCAGTCTACTTCCGGGTAAACAAGGAACAATGAATTTTAATGACGACGTATCTTAACTAGACATGGAGTACTCTAAGGGATAATACTAGGAGAAAATGCTATCATCATTAATCGTAGATGTAAATGGCTGAGGCAATCGGTTACCTTGCAGGAATCATTCAGGTGACAAGTTTTGAATGTAATGTGAGAAAACCTATACTGAACGTGAACACAGAGGATTAACAATATTTTTGTTATTTCGTCAAGAATGGCTTTTGACGTCGTAGGGAGGTTGAGAAATAGGATAGTTTCCTCCGAAAGGGGGAGTGTAGTGCGCCGCCTCCAGCAACGAGACGCCACGTCATTTCTTTATATCCTGTGCGTGCTCGAGCCGGAGGGTCGGCCTTCTGGCGCCCACATCACCTTCCGTGCTCTGCGATTAGGGCTTTCACCCCCCCCCTCACCCGAGCGCCCGCGATGTTCTTTCTCGCCCTCGACGGATCGTTGGGTCGGGGGCCGCTAGGCGCGGCTCTGCCGCAGATCGGGACAGTAGACAGGACTGTGGTTCCTGGAGGGGAACAGACTCATCCTTTTTTAATACCTGATTGTGTTATCTGAATCCAGACGTATCTCGTATTAATTTATAATACACATTTCACGTAGAGAATGATTTTAATAAGAGAGAAATTCATATTCCAGCATTATAAGCCTTGTTCGTTACAGAAAATCGTTCTTAAAAGGACATTTTGCGATATAGAGTATGATGTATTGACCGTTTATATCACGAATAATTCCATCATGAGACTCTAAGCCAATTGCAGAGAGAGAATAATGGGTAGTTGCGTTAATCCGAACCGCCGACCAGTGTTTTTTTCCGTAGAGGCGACAAATAAGCGAGATGTCGCAATGAAATTGTTTTCCAAAATTAAATTCGATTCTATTATAAATTTAAAATGCTGATGTAGAAAAAGTAGGGTATGCACCTCGCTTACAATGTCGCTCGTTATCAAAACACACTCACGCATTAAAGTGTAACATTATAAACCAGTTGCATAAACTTCTTTTATATGAAGCGGAGCCTGACACTGCTGTTCGCGCGGCCCTTTATGAACCCGGCGCAGAGTGAGTCGCATCCGCCGTCTCTTGGTCGCACCGCCTCGCGAGCGGCCTTCTTCCCGGGCGCGGGGGTGGCAGCGCCGCACGCGCCCTCCCGCGCACGCACGCCCCCGATCTCCCCGATCGGCCGCGGGGGGGGGCGCCTCCCAGCGCATCCAGCGCCGTCACGCGCATGCGCACGCGACGCGCCGCGGGTTGATTCGTCTCGAACCCGCTCCGGGGGCGAGGGGCGCGACATTTCACCGCACGCGTGGCCGCTTTTCCAGCCGCGGTCCGTGACTGCGGGCAGTCTTCTCACGTCTCGCCCCGAACGCACACCCCAGCGACAAGGCGTTCGCGTTCCCGCCGCCGGGACCTTTATGTCCGAATGTCGTGCGGCGCGGAGCGTCTCCGCCGCTTTTCCCGTGTGCGCGGCGCGAACGCGTCC
>BOPP01000309.1:661969-675548 GCA_017312745.1 Gryllus bimaculatus | reverse complement strand
TCGTCCGGAGATGTAGGCTACTGGACCTGCGGCAAACGGGAGGCGCGCGCCGGCATGCGGAACCGCCCGCCGCGCTGTCGTTGCGCGCCCCGGAGATAACGCGGCCAGATCAGGTCGGCGGTGCGGGTCGCCCGATACTCTCGGTTTACTCCGCGCGTGTGCGGCGGGGAACACGTTCCGCGCTTTCTCAGACGCGTCGTTAGCCGAAAAGGGCGCGCCGAGATTTGAATCCGGAACGCCGGGGCGGCGGGGGCGGGGCGGGGCGGGGCGGGGGGGCGGGGCGGGCGGGCGGGCGGCGCGCCGACCGCCTTCTCACGGGGCCGGGGAGGGGGGTGGAAGGGGGCGCGTGGCCGCCGGGGGCGGCGCCGTTTCGGGAAACGCGCGCCCGCGGTCGAGGTCCCACCGGGAACGCGCGCGGACTTCCCGGCGGCGGGCGCGCGCGCTGGCCAGATGCAGCTCAGATAGGCCCTCCGCAAAGTCAAGCTGCCTGGGAGCGGCGGCGCGCGCCAGTCAACACGCGCCCAACGCACCGGGTCGCGTACAGTTAAAATGTGGCGCGTTGCGCAACACGTTTGACGCGAAGGATTCGCATGGGACCCGTCATCTACTTCTGCGTTCCTGGCCCTGGCTCAATGAACGGTATTCCGCGGGTGAGGGAAGATTGACGTTTGTGATTAAAACTACTGCTTACAACTTACAACCTGTCTTTAGTCTTTTTCCGGCCCTTCAGCAAACACCTCGACGTAAGGCAGAAAATACCTTGAGCAAAACGTTTCTTAATCTTTTTAACAACTGTAATATACAAATAAATGCGATTAGTAAGTCTTCGTTATATTTCCTGGATAAATTTCAAAGCAAATGCAATAGTAGTCAATAATCAATTAAAAATCTTACAACTAAATAGAGGGAAGGGAAAAGAAACACAAGAGCTTATAGTATTTTCTTACGTTTCATAAATATTACCAATTTTAAAATAATTCACAACATGTAAAGGAAATCCTATATAAAGGATTCAAACATCCTTTTATTGTAGCCAGTGTTCATTGTAAGAATATTACATTTTTATTCTAACAACTTAACATCTTTATATTTACGTTTCGCTAAAATCAGTTTCTGCCGTGACACCTCCGCGAGCAGAGGGTGCGTGTCGCCCATGGCGCTGACGGAGAGGGGCAGGTGTGGGGGGGGGGAGTGTTACTTCTTTGGGCCGCTGGCGGCCGCGCCCCCTCCGGTGTTCTTCTCTAAGTGGATACTTGTGGTCTTTGCGCTGTGCTACCATCCTTGGCCACCCGCCGCCCACTCGCCGCAGCGCCGCTTCCGCGTGTGCACGCGCCCGCCGCGCCGTTCTGGAACGCACACGCACGCCCAACAATAACTCGCGCACGCTCGTTTCTTGTGATAAATAACACGACCGAGAAACCGACCAGAGTTGCCTCGCTCTCTTGATTCGCACACTGTCGCTACTCATTTAGTCCCATCCCCCCACCGGCTCAGGAGGCGTCAATTGATGTCACTGCAAGTGCTCTCTGAACGGGAGGATCCGAAGGTTCGACTTCCTGCGGTGGCAGGAATTTTCCGGCAACTAGCTAGACAACTAGGACAAATTCAGTCGCTGTCTGTAGGAAGAATTCTAATGGCCCGCAGCTCTGTGCGGCACATTTTCGTGGTTTCTCTGATACCCAGGACAAAAATGCCCGAGAGTATCTAATCAAGGGATCGTGGATCGCGCACGATCTTTCCTTTCTTTTCTCAGTTATCCCCCCCTTTTACTCACACACTATTTCACTTTACATGCACTTAGCACTACCACACATTTCGGAGATCAGTTGAGACTTAGAGTGTATCCTGGCTGACGGAATGCCCGCTGGTGGGAGATACTGGATGAAGAAAATGGCCGTAAGCGTATATTATTATTATTATTATTCTTATTATTATTATTAGTTATTATATTATATATATTATTATTATTTCTCTGTTTTTCTCAAATAGTGTCATACCGTAATCCAAAATAAACGTTATATAGGATTAGTTACGCATTATTTTTTAGAAATTTTCTCATTGTGAAATTATTTCTCACGAACGTGTTTTTGTTTAACCATTAAAAGGGCTGCGTTAAGACTCTAGGTAAGTTATTTGCTTGAATTCCTGGCTAAACACTCTGCTACTCATTGGCAATTCTGATGGTTTAAGCACAACCTACAAAATTAACAGATTATATGTCCCTCTAGAAATAGCATCTTGGGGACAGCGAAGATGCAGAAGAAGAGGACGCCATGTGTCATAATAAACGTCAGAACTAGGCGTTATGGCGGCATTACTTTCAAAAGGGTAAGTTTTCCTATTTCTCTCCTTGCATAAAGCATTTTCAATTAAGCTCCACTGACCATTGTTCACTGTTGACCTCGGTCATCGCGGTCTTTTCTAGAGGGACTACGATTTTTTATCTCGCAGAGTAACATCTACTTGTTGGTACGGTGTCTTCCCAGCTGTCATAATAACGTTACCCTGCTCTCTGCATATGGCAACAGCTTCCATGATCTCATGACTTGAACGGACTTGCCTCTCCGCCCTACCATCTTTGAGTTTTTTTATTATTTTCAGTACTCGTCCAGTGAGTATCAACGCGGGCGAGTTTTGAGCACTCGTCTATATGCTTTTTGAGTGATTTTATCAAATCAGATATTCGAACGCATTTGCGAAATAGTTTAAAAGCTCGAGTTTTTTAAAAAAAATTAGTCGACTCTATTTAAAATAATTAAGAAAGTGCCTAAAATATTTACTTCTGATAAAAATATGTGCGCGAAAAAACATAACTACAATACTGTTAACTCGTATTGTAATAGTGGATCAAATTAAATTTGGATCGAATAAAACGCCTCCTAAATTCCTATAGAGTTCATGAAACCCACCAGACGCACTGACAATAAGTGAAAGTCAGTACGTGTGGAAAGTTCCCCGCGATATAAGAAAGGTAAAATATGGCTCCATTTTGATATCTTAAGGTCATATTATCCTTAACCAGTTAGATTTGTGAGAGAAGTTGCACATTACTTTTTACTTTTCGCCTTACTACTTACATAAAATGAAAGTATTTTAATTCTGGCACAACGGAAGTCGGGGATTTTGGGGCAAAAAAACTTGTGATGGGCTTAATTAACGAAAAAGTGCTAAGAATTTATTCCCACACTGCAGTAAATTACTTCCTCGAACATGTGTTATATGTCAGAATCACTACGCTATGAATCTCACTAGAGTATTTTTAGTAGGCGAAAGGGTACACTAGTACACAAGTGTATTTCACTCACTTCTTTACAAAGAATTTAGAACAAATTTTTGGCCGAACATTTTGAAAATGTCAGAAGGACTTCATTGTGAAGTCCCCCAAAATTTAAAGAGCCTTTCTAAAATCGCGGGGGCTTGAAATTGAAGGCAGAATCGATCTGCAAATATTCATTTTGAAAAACATCTATGAACTAGTTTCGGCACAAGTGTGTTTGTTCATAGGCGGATGGACCGGAACGAATGTTTTGAAACAAATCCGCTCTTTGGTATTTAGGAATCACAAAATGTAGCGTATGACTACCCTACGTATTAATGAAGTAATTTACTACATATATAAACAAATAAAATTATTAGGGGAACCAAAAAATGATGGGATCTCTAAAAACGTGGGGATTTAGTCAGCATTAAATAATCTTCTATGCTATCGTACATTACTTTCGTATATAGAGAAAGTAAATGTAACGTAGTAATTTAAAACTCCCAAACTACGATACTACTGGAATGACGTATTTGATAAAATCAAACAAATATTACATTGTACGGATTTCAATGACTGGGTGTGTGGTAAAACAATAACACCATAATTTTTAGCAGAAACTGAGCTGTTTGGACCGTTTTCAAACTACCCTAGGCATAAAATATACAAATAGAGCATACAAGGAATGATGGGGTGCTAACAATTAATTTTTTAGTGGAGGAACAAATGCTCGAGGAAGAGTACGTATTTGTAGTTTAAAGATTCATTCCATGGCGCCGGAAGCAGGTCAAGTGCAGCGAGTGAACGGCGACTATGTTCTGTAGATGGCGACTGCGGCATGGGGCCAGGTCGACGCCCGGCGTCCGGCAGCAGAGCGTGCTCCCCCCCCCCCCCGCTCCAGAGGGGGAGCTCCTCAGCCCCCGCCTCTTCGCTGCACAATATTAAACTTTTTTCTTCCGTTTTTCACGCTTACTTTGTTTGAAGGTTCCAATTTTTAAATTAGAGTACTCACAGAAGATGGAAATAGATTAAAACACCGTTATGTTTGCGCCTGATGTATGAGCAAGGGAGAGCTCGTTTCCTGAGAAAAGTTTGGAGTTTTTCTAATCCTGCGTTGAGACTGAATTACTTGATTTTCTGTGAATTTCCACTAAACGATATTAGCTATGTTATTCATTATATGTGGTTTGTAGATCTCGTTTAATACGAGGATAAATGCAATTTCCGAGCACACATTTGTCCCCGCGAATGCGAAGCGTGTTTGGTGTGCCGAGGGGCCAGTCGTGTCGCTTGGCAGGTGGCGCGTGCGGCGAGGGGCATGCGTGGCGGGCGCATTAGCGGCGGACACTCTAGGCGCGCGCCGCCCCTTGGCCTGGGTCAGGGGCGCCGCGCGCACCCCCCCCTCCCCGCACCGCTTCTTCGCCAAGCCCCCGTCCACCGTGCCAAAGCGCTGCTGAGCATTCACAGGCCGGGATATTAATGGTGCTAACAAAGACGATTGGCCTACTCCCGCTGTACGAACGGATAGTAAACATCCACTTTTCGATCCGGACACAGTCTGCAGCTTTTTCAAGCACGTAAATAAACGTGGTAATGATTATCTTCCTTATAAGAATGTCAATTAGTAATATGGTAACAATGTTCAAAATTTAGACGAAGTCAACGAAAATTAGATAGCGCCAATTTTAAGCGTCTCTCCTCTATCGAGAAAAAAGTAATCAAAGAATTTCGAGGCATTTTTGAGACAATTTTCAAAATTGTTGGGTTAAGGATTATATGATACCCATAAAAATGGAAATATCGTTTTCAAACTCGCAGAGCACCAGTTCAAGCCACGTTGATCGCGATAATAGTCATTTTAGAGAAAATCGTCTCAAGGGTTTAAGTGCTACCGGTTTTCCAACCACAAAAGTATTTGCGTGAACTAATGTGCGTGTTAGAGGGGGCTAATTTTCTACGGTATTGAATCCAACAAGATATATTCACTTTTTACATTACATAATCCACATTCGAGTTTTTTCTGTTCAGGACTAGTCTAATTTCTGCGCGGATTACAATACCGCTATCGAGTATGGCTACGTAAGTAGTATACGAAAAAGTAAAATGGGTGGAAATAAATTTCACCGATTAAATGCTAGTAAAGCTTCCAAAATAGATGCTAATTGTAACGATGGCTGATACTGTCGGATAATATCTTGTAGAATTTTTAGATCCCTACCCTTACATACGTATAAAAACAAACTATTTAACCTTTTGGATTTTGTCCCGGAAAATGACACTAGTAATTCTAACAAGAAAAACAAAATAAAGGAAATGGTTGAATACGGAAAAATAAAGAAATGAAGTATTCACGGTTTTCTTCTGTGATTCAATCTTGGACTGCCGTGTTCGCTCTCTAAACGCCGAAGTCCCGTCGAGGGTAAATGCAGTGTACACGAAAGAAGTAGAACGTCAACGCACTACGGAGAGGAGCCTGAAGATACAACAGAAAGTCAGCAAGTAAACGTCTCATCTCGACAAATCTGAGGCCTTTGATAAATTAATTACAGCATTATTGTAGCATAACAGAAGGAGATAGTACGAAATTCTTTTCCTCGACACGTACTAAAATACATTTCTGGCAAGCACAAAATGTAAATAAATTAAACTACCAATAGGAAGCGACGATTATTAATTTTAAAAATTATTTTTCATGTTGTGGTGAATTCCTTTTGAAAATTGGGTACAACGAATTTTATATTGATTTAATAAGAAATTTTTACCAACTTATAAAATAACAAATATTACAATAATTTTTGAGATACACTATTGGCTTTTGACAGTAATGCAAATAGTGTTTTGGACATTTTATTAATACCTAACTGTGCAACACATTTATACTTTAAATGAGTTTTAGCTTAATTTAATCTTAAATTTGTTTTTTTATTACAATATTTACATAACTAGTTCTAATTTCTCGGCGTTACACGTCCTTACGTGGTAAAAGAGATCTAATGAAGTGACTATAATGCTAACGGCGGAACGCACGAATGAAATACCCAATGAAAGTAAATGTACTTCCTGTAATAATCGTTGGGTGTCAGAAGTGGGTGGGTCCTCGATACATCGAATTTTTGAGCGAGTTGCTTGTCTGTCGCTGGTCTGTGCTGTAATATCGTGATAGAGCGTATAAACGACCTAGAGTCGATTCTCTATCTACCGCGAAAAGAATTATAGATTATTCGCTTTCGAACGTAATGCGGCTCGAGGCCCTGCGAGTTTCAAAAACGTATATTTTTGTTTTTTGGGCCAAACTCATAATTTTCAATTTTTTTTGCATAAATGGCCCACATTTTGAAAGGATTTAAAAAATGGCACAAGTTTCAATTTGTTAAACTCTTAAAATTGCAAAATTTTAAAAATAAAAAAATATAATATGATTAGAATTGCTGTTGTAGTACTTACAATATTTATTAGCTAACTCACACGCACTAATAAAAGATTATTTATTTATTTCATTATGAATTTGGGTATTTATTTCTTTATTTATTTAGCACATTTGTTGTTCAAAAAATGTAAATTACTCAATTCTTCAGCGAGCGGAGAATACACTTTTGTATGCATCACATCATTTAGCATTATTGATTATTTATCGCTGTAACATTGTAACACGTCAGCAGTTGTAGGGTTCATACATGTGAACTAATTTTTCGGAAAGAAAACAAATTGTATTTACAACGAGGGTCGCCTTGTGTTGGTGAAATAAAACACTAATGGATTACATTGCTGCCGTTACATTATACGTTTTGTGGGTCGTATATCATTTAATACTCACCACCAAGGAAATTTAGTCAACGTGGGACTCATGGCACGTCGCAAACCAAAACTAATGATCTCTGAAAACAAAACAGCGGTAACTTATGTCTTCGATTTAAACAATTTAAGTTATCCGTAAAGAAGGTATTTATCTTTGAGAGAGCACGGTTTCAAGAAGAAGGAGAAACTTCATTTGCCGGGGGCGTGTATAAGTAAAAACGGGCAGAAAGGCAAAAAAATGCAAGCGTCTCTGGTCTGGCCCAGAGGCGGCGGTGGCGCTCTCCTCCAGAATTAGCGCCCGCCCCCCCCCACCGGCCTCCAAAAGGGGGGATTTATCACGCGGCGACAGGCGCGGCACCTGAAAGCTGGCGCTGCTCCTGGCGGGGCGGCAGGGCCGCCTGGAAGGCGCGGCAACGTATAGCCCGAGGTGACTGCGACGCTAACTAGGAGATAGGTGGCGGCGAAGCGTGGCACCAGGGGTTGTGAAGGGATGGAAATGGTAGTCCTGTAACTCCAAGACCATCACGAGATCACGTGGTGTCGCTGGTGACGATCTGAGATTTAGAATAACTACAAATCGATGATTTTTCAGAGCTGATAAAATGGAAAAATTGTGAAGATAAAATTTTGTCTTTTTGTCGATAATTAAAATGTGATGATGATATGATATTTATGGGGTCACCGGAGGAGACGACACACGGGAACAAGTAGGAACGAGGTGAAGAGGCCTGCTTTTGGAAGTAGAGTGACGAGAGCGAATAGAAGAGTACAATGAACATTTTGGGCAATAAATAAGTATTATCGCAGGCGCAAAATGCGCGCGTTGAGGGAAATGAGGGAAATATTATCCCTAAAATTTTTCTGTAACAAGTATTAATTTTTAACTTTCACGACACTTTTCAAACAAAAAATATTTTTTTGGATAATCATTAAAACAATTAAATGTAATCACAGCATGATGCCGAGTGTAGCCTGACAACATTTTACAAAACCTGTAATGACACATTCGACCACACACTTTTAATTTGGCCTCCCAAAATTTGTATCTGGATCCGCCCCCTGAGTGTCGTGTTATTCGAAATTGTCGATGTAGTGGTGAGCGTTTTTGGTGCGAGAGGAGATGACGGTGCGAGGGGGAGGGGGGGCGGCGCCGGACGGACATGTGTCTGGCTTATCCGCGGGAGGCAAGTGTCGCGTCGTGAATAACGGCGAGGCGCGCGGGCGGGCATGAAAGGTCGGCAGCTGCGGCAAAGGGAGGCGCTGGGAGCAGCGGGTGGACGGTGGCGGCGGATGGCGGGGGGGGGGGGGCTGCCAAAGTGGCACACGGCCTTACAAAGCGCCTTACTTCCACTACTCCTTTTCAATTCAACGTATATTGTCATTATGTACTAAAGAATGTTTCCTCTACAATGGCCACCGTTTACTGTTTTTTAAAACTTGAAGCTCCAAAGTACTCTATGGTTTAGTCCACGTTTAAACGTAGGGTTTAGAGATGTGAGTTTAAAGTATGTTTTTAAATAAAATTGAGATGATTGCTTGCGATTTTCAAAAAATGAAATTATATTCTCTACAATATTTTTTCTGTTCTGGGTTTTTGCCTATTATTCCATTAAATCTCTTTGCTAAGATGGTTTTCTTGGTCAGAATTTTCACATTTAAGATTTAGTTGTAGTACACCTGATCGAGCAAATTTAGGTGAATAAAACAAAAAATTGATGTGAAAGAAATACATTTCAAAACAACTGCGAACGTGCAGTGTGAGATAGTGAAACACTGTATTCAAAATTGACTGAATAAGTCTGTGATCCGAGTATCCTTAAATCCGAAGCTGAGAATGATTGCGAAGGGCTCGAGCGGGAGAGTTTCTTCTGCACTATATTCTATTATGCGCATCTGGGACTAGCGGACGTGGTCCGTCGTGTGGCTGACGTTTCGAGCAAATTTGTGGTTTCCTGTCAGAGCCACACTGCTCAAAAGAGCTCACTGCTATTTTGCCGTTGCTTAAAAATTCTTTACTCTTCTCTCTACTCCTTTTCACTCTTCTCGCTAATACGCTCATGAGGCATTCAGTTTTTTTGGAGGACCCTCGATTGAGTTCAAACGATATTAAACTGTTTCTAATCTGTCTAAGCATGTATTGTTGTGTTGTACGTGTTTTTTTCCAAAAAATATGAAAGATTCGAAGACTAAAGTAATACGGAATAAAATCAAAGGCAAGCAATTAAATTGTCTTAAAAAATAGGGTTGAGAGACAACCTTAGCAACGTGAATACATATAAAATTTTGTGAAGAGTTGGCTATGACCTTCGCAAAAAGAATATTTGAGAGGGAAAGTTTGAGAGGGAGTCGTGTAAAAGATGAAGGAAGTTGGACATGGAGTTGTAATTTTTATTGTGGCTTCAAGTGAGCTTTTACGCCCTTAACTTGAGATGAATGGTTTTGATAGACGGGTGATTGGTAGTGATATTATTTTATAGGATTAGGAGATCACAATTGTGGAACGAGGAATAAGAGAAAACTTAGCAATCCGAGAGAATAGCTCGAATACGCATTTTGCCGCACCCACACATTTCACCTGGACTGACCATGACTTGAACTTTTACTCCAGATTTGGATGGATTTATTAGTAATTCAGGCGCACGCAACTGGCGAAGTCATTCTTCCGTAAGTGCAGTACATGTTTTTCGCGGAGGCGACGGCGATGTTTTCCCCGCTGGATGACGGAGATCCGGCGCGACCTATCGTCTCGCGAGGTTTTTTATCGACCAGGTATCTCCACTAGCGGGCACTGCCCAACAGCATAGCAAGCTCTATGCGCATGGAAGGTTTCCCCGCATGTGGTGGTAAGTTGTAAGTGTGTGGTTCTAAGTGTAAGTGTGTGTGTAAGTGTGTGTGTCTAAGTTTAAGTGTGTGTGTTAAGTGTAAGTGTGTGTCAAGTGTAAGTGTGTGTCTAAGTGTACGTGTGTGTGTGGTAAGTGTGTGTGTGTGTAGTGTGGCGTGTAAGTAAGAGGTGAGGATAGAGCAAAGCAAAGACGAGGGAAAGATAACATCGGTCTCGTGGCAATTTGTTAGGGTATTGCGCGGCATTCGCCTGGTGTTTGTCGTTGAAAACACAGACTCGGTGAGAACAAACGGTTGTAAATTGTCGCCTCCAGACAGGCTGAGTTCTACCTAAGGTAGGCAGCTAGGTGTTGAAAATCCTGCCACCGGGGCTCGACCTCTAGCAATTCGAAGTGGGGGCGCTGCAAAAGTTCATCACTGGCGGCCCTGAAGGCCTCCTAAGCAGATGCGCTGACGTGGAAGCGTAGCGGCTCCCCCGGTGAGCTGAGTAATGGTGTCGTCGAAGAATGCGTTAAAACGTCGTTCAGATAAGGCAGAGATGAGCAACTGAGCGAGGGTGTGATGAAGCTGTTTTGCGCGCCTTCATTATCGCGCGTTGCGAACTCGATCTACGCGAATAGACGCCGTGCTCGTAAATTAAGCACGCATGCATTCTCGAACATGTTTCGTTTATCGCAATGCTTCACCTAGTGTACTGTCTTGGGCTCATATAAGAAATGACAATGTACAAACAAGCGAGATAAACTCTTAATCATGAGATGCTGCTAATAGAAGAAATAAATAATCAGTCTCTTCAGACGTCACATTACACTGTAACTTACGAATTATGACGAACAAACTAAAGAAATGTTGCAAAAAAAATATTTCTTTAAAATGTGCAGTAGAATATTGTTAGAGTTAATTGCGCCATATAACATTTGTGAATTTGGTAACATTTGTGAAGCAGCAATCGTATACGAAAATTGGTAAAGAATTATATTAAATGTAGAAGTTACACAGTTATGAGTGATTCAAAACCTCCATGATCTGCCGGATTTTGTAGAAGAATTTATTTAATATTTTTTCTAATTTTTTATCTACTGTAATAATTTGTTAATTTTTACACAAATGTATTTTCTATAATGGGAATGGTGGCAGGATTTTCGACACTAGCTAGACAACTAGGACAAATTCAGTCGCTGTCTGTAGGAGAATTCTATGGCCGGCAGCTCTGTGCGGCACATTTTCGTGGTTTCTCTGATCAACACCAGGCAAAAATGCCCGAGCAGTATCCTAATAAAGGGATCGTGGATCGCGCACGATCTTTCCTTTCTTTTCTCAGTCCTATCCCCCCCTCTTACACACTATTTCACTTACATGCATTACACTACCACACATTTCCGGAGATCAGTTGAGAACTTAGAGTGTATCCTGGCTGACGGGATGCCCCGCTGGTGGGAGATACCTGGATGAAGAAAATGCCGTAAGCCGTATTATTATTATTATTATTATTATTATTATTATTATTATTATTATTATTATTATAATTATTATTATTTCATCTGTTTTTCTCAATAGTGATCAATACCGTAATACAAATAAAGTTATATAGGATTATTAGCATTATTTTTTAGAAATTCTCATTTGAAATATTCTCACGAACGTGTTTTGTTAACATTAAAAGGGCTGCGCTTAAGACTTTAGGTAATTATTTGCTTGAATTTCCTGGCTAAACACTCTCCTACTCATGGCATTCCTGATGTTTAACAACCTAAAAAATTAACAGATTATATGTCCCTCTTAGAAAATGCATCTTGGACAGAGATCAGAAGAAGAGGAAGCCATGTGTCATAATAAAACGTAGAACCTAGGCGTTATGCGGCATTACTTTCAAAGGGTAAGTTTCCTATTTCTCTTCCTTGGCATAAAGCATTTCATTATAGCTCCACTGACCATTGTTCCACTGTTGACTCGGTCATCGCGGTCTTTTCCTAAGGGACTACGATTTTTATCCTCGCAGAGTAACATCACTTGTTGGACCGGTGTCTTCCCAGCCTGTCATAATAACGTTACCCTGCTATCTGCATATGCAACAGCTTCATGATCTCATGACTTCGTCTTCGTAACGCGGACTTGCCTCTCCGCCCTCCATCTTTGAGATTTTTTTTCATTATTTCAGTACTCGTCCAGTGAGTATCACACCCAGCGGGCGAGTTTGAGCACTCTTCAGTCTAATGCTTTTGAGTGATTTATCAAATCAGATATTCGAACGATTTGGCGAATAGTTTAAAAGCTCGAGTTTTTTAAAAAAAATTAGTCGTACTCTATTTAAATAATTAAGAAAGTGCCCTAAAATATTTACTTCTGGATACAAAATATGTGCGAAAAAACATAACTACAAAATATCTGTTAACTCCGTATTAATAGTGATCAAATTAAATTTGATCGAATAAACGCTCCTAAATTCTATAGAGTTCATGAAAACCCACCAACGACACTGACAATAAGTGACAAGTCAGTACGTGTGGAAAGTTCCCGCGATAATAAGAAAGGTAAAATATTGCTCCATTTGCATATCTCTAAGTCATATTATCCTTAACCAGTTAGATTTGTGAGAGAAGTCTGCACATTTACTTTTTACTTTCTCGCCTTACTACTTACATAAAATGAAAGTATTTTAATTCTGCAGCGGAAGTCGGGGATTTTGGGGCAAAAAAACTTTTGATGGGCCTTAATAACGAAAAAGTGCTAAGATATTATTCCCACATGCAGTAAATTACTTCCTCGAACATGTGTGTAGTCAGAATCACTACGCTATGTATCTCACTAGAGTATTTTAGTACGAAGGGTACACTAGTACACAAGTGTATTTCACTCACTTCTTACAAAGAATTTAGAACCAATTTTGCGAAAATTTTGAAAATGTCCCAAGGACTTCATTTGAAGTCCCCCAAAATTTAAAGAAGCCTTTCTAAAATCGCGGGGCTTGAAATTGAAGCAGATCGATCTGCAAATATTCATTTTGAAAAACATCTATGAATAGTTTCGGCACAAGTGTTGTTCATAGGCGGATGGACGGACGAATGTTTTGAAAAAAATCCGCTCTTTTGGTATTTAGGAATCACAAAATGTAGCGTATGACTACCCTACGTATTAAATGAAGTAATTTACTACATATATAAACAAATAAAATTATTAGGGAACCAAAAAATGATGGGATCTCTAAAAAAACGTCGGGATTTTAGCAGCATTAAATAATCTTCTCTATGCTACGTACATTACTTCGTACTTATAAGAGAAAGTATATAACGTAGTATTTAAAACTCCCAACTACGATACTACTGGAATGACCGTATTTGATAACATCAACAAAATATTACATTGTACGGATTTCAATGACTCGGGTGTGTGGTAAAACAATAAACACCCATAATTTTACAGCAAACTGGCTGTTTGGACCGTTTTCAACTAACCTAGCATAAATTATACAAATAGAGCATACAGGAATGAGTTGGGTGCTAACAATTAATTTTTCAGTGGAGGAAGCAAATGCTCGAGGAAGAGTACGTTTTGTAGTTTAAAGATTCATTCCATGGCGCCGGAAGCATTCAAGTGCAGCGAGTGAACCGACTCAGTTCCCTGTAGATGGCGACTGCGGCCATGGGCAGTCGACGACCGCGTCGCAAGCAGAGCGTGGCTCCCCCC
>BOPP01000309.1:651707-661957 GCA_017312745.1 Gryllus bimaculatus | reverse complement strand
GGGAGGCTCCTCAGCCCCCCCCCCTTCGCTGCCACAATATTAAACTTTTTTCTTCCGTTTTTCACCTTACTTGTTTGAAGGTTCCAATTTTTAATTAGAAGTACTCACCAGAAGAGTGGAAATAATTAAAACACCGTTATGTTTGCCTGATATGATGAGCAAGCAGAGCTCGTTTCCTGAGAAAAGTTTGGAGTTTCTAATCCTCGTTGAGACTGAATACTTGATTTTTCTGTGAAATTTCCACTAACATATTACTGCTATTTATTCATTACTAATGTGGTTTGTAGAATATCGTTTAATACGGGATAAATGCAATTTCCGAGCACAACATTTGTCCACCCGAATGCGAAGCGTGTTGGTGTGCCGCAGGGGCCAGTCGTGTCGCTGGCAGGTGGCGCGTGCGCCGAGGGGCATGCGTGGGCGGGCCCATTAGCCGGCGGACCTCAGGCGCGCGCCGCCCCTTGGCCTGGGTCAGGGCGCCGCGCCGCACCCCCCCCCTCCCCGCCACCGCTTCTTCGCCAAGCCCCCGCTCCACCTGCCCAAAGCGCTGCTCAGCATTCACAGGCCGGGATATTAATGGTGCTTAACAAAGACGATTGGCCTACTCCCCTGTACGAACGGATAAGTAAACATCCACTTTTCGATCCGGACACAGTCTGCAGCTTTTCAACACGTAAATAAACGTGGTAATATATTCTTCTTATAAGAATGTAATTAGTAATATGTAACAATGTTCCAAAATTTAGACAAGTCAACGAAAATTAGATCAGCGCCACATTTAAGCGTCCTCTCCTCTATCCGAGAAAAAAGTAATCAAAGAATTTCGAGCCATTTTTGAGACAATTTTCAAATTGTTGTTAAGGATTCATATGAATACCCATAAAAATGGAAATATCGCTTTCAAACTCGCAGAGCCACCAGTTCAGCCACGTTGATCGCGATATATCAATTTTAGAGAAAATCGTCTCAAGGGTTTAAGTGCTACCGTTTTCCACACACAAAAGTATTTGCCGTGAACTAATCGTGCGTGTTAGAGGGGCTAATTTTCTACGTTGAAAACAAGATATATTCACTTTTACATTATCATAATCCCACATTACGAGTTTTTTCTGTCAGGAAATAGTCAATTTCTGCCGCGGATTACAATACCCTACGAGTATGCTACGTAAGTAGTATACGAAAAAGTAAAAATGGATGGAAAGTAAATTTCACCCGATTAAATGCTAGTAAGCTTCCAAACATAAGATGCTAATTGTAAACGATGCTGATACTGTCGGATATATCTTGTAGAACTTTTTAGATCCACTTACCCTTACATACGTATAAAACACAAACTATTAAACCTTTTGGATTTTGTCCCGGAAATGTACCACTAGCTATTCTACAAGAAAAACAAATAAAGAAATGGTTAGAATACGGAAAATAAAGAAATGAAGTATTCACGGTTTTCTTCTTGTGATTCAATCTTGGACCTGCCGATTCGCTCTCTAAACGCCGAAGTCCCGTCGAGGGAAATGCAGTGTACACGAAAGAAGTAGACCGTCACACGCACTACGGAGAGGACCTGAAGATACACCAGAAAGTCAGCAAGTAAATCGTCTTCATCTCGACAAATCTGAGGCTCTTGATAAATATTACAGCATTATTGTACAAACAGAGAGATAGTACGAATTCTTTTCCTCGACACGAACTAAAATACATTTCTGCAAGCCACAAAATGTCAAATAAATTAAACCTACAATAGGAAAGCAACGATTATTAATTTTAAAAATTATTTTTCATGTTGTGTGAATTCCTTTTGAAATTGGTACAACGAATTTTATATTGATTTAATAAGAACATTTATTACCAACTCTATAAAATAACAAATAATTAACAATAATTTGAGATACACTATTGCTTTTGACAGTACATGCAAATGTGTTTTGACATTTTATTATACCTAACTGTGCCAACACATTATACTTTAAATGAGTTTTTAGCTTAATTTATCTCTAAATTTGTTTTTATTACAATATTTACATAACTAGTCTCTCAATTTCTCGCGTTACTACGTCCTTACGTGGTAAAGAGATACTAATGAGTACTATAATGCTACGGCGGAAACCACGAATGAATACCAAATGAAGTAAATTACTTCCTGTAATACGTTGGGTAGTCAGAATCAACGTTGGGTGGGTCCTCGATACCAATCGATTGACAAGACGTCTGCCTGTCTGTCGGCCTGTCTGTCTGTATATCTGTAGTCAATGCTAGCGACTAAACCCTTAGTCGATTCTCTCCAAAATTAATATTTTCCCTTTCGAACTAAATGCGCTCGAGGCCCTGCGAGTTTCAAACGTATATTTTGTTTTTTGGGGCCAAACTCAATATTTTCAATTTTTTTCATAAATGGCCCAAATTTTTAAGAGGATTTAAAAAATGGCACAAGTTTCAATTTGGTTAAACTCTTGAAAATTGCAAAATTTATATATAATAATGATTAGAATTTGCTGTTGTAGTACCTTACAATATTTATTAGCTAACTCACACCACTAATAAAGATTACTTATTTATTTCATTATGAATTTGGGTATTTATTTATTTATTTATTTATAACATTTGTTGTTCAAAATGTAAATTACCTCAATTCTTAGCGAGCGGAGAATAACACTTTTGTATGCATCACATCATTTAGCATTACTTGATTATTATCGCTGTAACATTGTAACACGCCAGCAGTTGTAGGGTTCATACATGTGACTAATTTTCGGGAAGAAAACAAATTGTATTTACACGAGGTACGCCTTGTGTTGGTGAATAAAACACTAATGGATTACATTGCTGCCCGTTAATTATACGTTTGTGGGTGTATATCCATTTATACTCACCACCAAGGAAATTAGTCAAACGTGGGACTCATGGCACGTCCAACCAAAAAATAATGATCTCTGAAAACAAACACAGCGGTAACTTATGTCTTCAGATTTAAACGAATTTAAGTATCCGTAAAGAAGGCTATTTATCTTTGAGAGAGCGCACGGTTTCAAAGAAGAAGGAGAAACTTTCCATTTGCCGGGGGTCGTGTATAAGGTAAAACGGGCAGAAGGCAAAAAAATGCAAGCGTCTCCTGGTCTGGCCCCAGAGGCGGCGGTGGGCCTCTCCTCCGAATTAGCGCCCGCCCCCCCCCCACCGGCTCCCACAAAGGCGGGGGATTTATCACCGCGGCGACAGGCGCGGCACCTGACAGCTGGCGGCTGGCTCCTGGCGGCGGCGGCAGGGCCGCTGGAAGGCGCGGCAACGTAATAACGCCCGAGGTGACGCGACGCCACTAGGAGATGAGGTGGCGGCGAAGCGTGGCACCAGGGGTTGTGAAGGGATGGAATGAAACATGGTAGTCTGTAACTCCAGACCCATCACGAGATCACGTGGTGTCGATGGTGACGATCTGAGATTTAGAATAACTACAAAATCGATGATTTTCAGAGCTGATAAAATGGAAAATTGTGAAGATAAAATTTATGTCTCTTTCGTCGATAATTAAAATGTGATGATGATTGATATTACTGGAGGTCACCGAGGAGACGACACGGGAACAAGTAGGAAAACGAGGTGAAGAGGCTCTTTGGAAGTAGAGTGACGAAGAGCGAAGAAGAGTACATGAAACCCATTTGAGCAATAAATACAGTATTATCGCAGGCGCGAATCCCCGTTGAGGGAAATGAGGGAAATATTCCCCCCTAAAATTTTTCTGTAACAAGTATTAATTTTAACTTGTCACGACACTTTCAAACAAAAATATTTTTAGATAATCATTAAAACAAATAAAATCGTATCACAGCATGAGCCGAGTGTAGCCTGACACATTTTACAAAACCTGTAATGACACATTCGACCAAAACACTTTTAATTTCGCCTCCCAAAATTTGTATCTGGATCCGCCCCTGACTGTCGTGTTATTCGAAAATTGTCGATGTAGTGTGAGCGTTTTTGGTGCGAGGAGGAGATGACGGTGGGAGGGGGAGGGGGGGCGGCGCCCGGACGGACATGTGTCTGGCTTATCCCGCGGAGGCAAGTGTCGCGTCGTGAATAACGGCGAAGGCGCGCGGGCGGGCATGAAAGGTCGCAGCTGCCGCCACAAAGGGAGGCGCTGGAGCACGGGTGGAGAGGTGGCGGCGAGATGGCGGAGGGGGGGGGGGGCTGCCAAGTGGCAAAAGGCCCTTACACAAGCGCCTACTTCCACTACTCCCTTTTCAAACTTCACATTTGTCCATTATGTAACTAAACAGATGTTTCTCTTAACAATGCCCAGTTACTGTTTAAAACTTGAAGCTACAAAGTACTCTTATGGTTTAGTCCACGTTTAAAACGTAGGGTTAGAGATGTGAAGTTTAAAGTATGTTTAATAAAATTGAGATGACTTCTTGAGATTTTCAAAGAAATGAAATTATATTCTCTACAATAATTTTTCTGTTCTGGATTTTGCATATTATTCAATTAACATCTCTTTGCTAACGATGGTTTTCTGTCAGAATTTTCACATTTAGATTAGTTGTAGTACAAATGATCGAGCAAATTTAGGTGAAATAAAACAAAAATTGATGTGAAAGAAATACATTTCAAAACACGCGACGCAGTGTGAGATAGTGAAACACTGTATTCAAATTGACTGAATAAGTCTGTGATCCCGAGATCCTTAAATCCGAAGCTGAGAATGATTGCGAAGGCTCGAGCGGGCAGAGTTTCTGCACTATATTCTATATGCCATCTGGGACTAGCGACGTGTCCGTCGTGGTGGCTGACGTTTCGAGCAACATTTGTGGCCTTCCTCAGAGCCACACTGCTCAAAAGAGCTCACTGCTATTTTGCCGTTGCTTAAAAATCTTTACTCTCTCTCTCTACTCCTTTCCCACTCTTCTCGCTAATACCTCATGAGGCATTCAGTTTTTTGGAGACCCTCGATTGAGTTTCCAAATCGATATTAAACTGTTCTACTGTCTAAGCATGTTATTGTTGTGTTGTACGTGTTTTCCAAAAACATATGAAAGATTCGAAGACTAAAGTAATACGGAATAAAATCAAAGCAGCAATTAAATTGTCTTAAAAAATAGGGTTGAGAGACAACCTTACAACGTGAATACATATAAAAAATGTGAAGAGTTGGCTATGACCCTTGCAAAAAGATATTTGAGAGGGAAGTTTGAGAGGGAGTCGTGTAAAAGATGAAGGCAAGTTGACATGGAGTTGTAATTTTTATTGTGGCCTTCAAGTGAGCTTTACGCCCTTACTTGAGATGAATGGTTTTGATAGACGGGTGATTGGTAGTGATATTATTTATAGGATTAGGAGATACAGCAATTGTGGAACGAGAATAAGAGAAAACATTAGCAATCCGAGAGAACTAGCTCGATACGCATTTTGCCCACCACACATTTCACATGGACTGACCATGACTTGAACTCTTTACTCCAGATTGATGGATTTATTAGTAATTCCAGGCGCACCAACTGCGAAGGTCATTCCTTCCGTAAGTGCAGTACATGTTTTATCGCGGGAGGCGACGGCGATGTTTCCCCGCTGGATGACGAGATCCGGCGCCGACCTATCGTCTGCGAGGTTTTTTATCCGACCAGGTATCTCCCACTAGCGGGGCACTGCCCCAACCGCACAAGCTCTATGCGCATGACAGGTTTCCCCGCATGTGTGTAAGTGTAAGTGTGTGTCTAAGTGTAAGTGTGTGTGTAAGTGTGTGTGTCTAAGTTTAAGTGTGTGTGTAAGTGTAAGTGTGTGTCTAAGTGTAAGTGTGTGTCTAAGTGTACGTGTGTGTGTGTAAGTGTGTGTGTGTAAGTGTGCGTGTAAGTAAGAGGTGAGGATAGAGCAAGCAAGACGAGGGAAAGATAACACTCGGTCCGTGGCCAATTTGTTAGGGTATTGCGCGGCATTCGCCTGGTGTTGATCGTTGAAAACACAGACTACGGGTGAGAACAAACGGTTGCTAGAATTGTCCTCCAGACAGCGGCTGAGTTCTACCTAGGTACGCAGCTAGTGTTGAAAATCCTGCCACCGGGGCTCGACCTCTAGCACTTCGAAGTGGGAGGCGCTGCAGTTTCATCCACTGGCGGCCTGAGGCTCCTAAGCAGATGCGCTGACGTGGAAGCGTAGCGGCTCCCCCCGGTGAGCTGAGTAATGGTGTCGTCGAAGAATCGTTAAACGTCGTTCAGATAAGGCAGAGATGAGCAACTGAAGCGAGGGTTGTGATGAAGGCTCGTTTTGCGCGCCTGTCATTATCGCGCGTGCGAACTCGATCTACGCGAATAGCGGCCGTGCTCGTAAATTAAGGCCACGCATGCAATTCTCGACATGTTCGTTTATCGCATCTCACCAGTTGTACTGTCTTGCTCAATATAAGAAATGACAATGTACAAACAAGCGGAGATAAAAATCTTAATCATGAGATGCTGCTAATAGAAGAAATAAATAATCCAGTCTCTTCCAGACGTCACATTACACTGTAAACTTACGAATTATGAAGACAAACTAAAGAAATGTTGCAAAAAAATATTTCTTAAAATGTGCAGTAGAATATTGTTAGAGTTAAATTCGCCATATAACATTTGTGAATTTGTAACATTTGTGAACAGCAATCGTATACGAAAATTGGTAAAGAATTATATTAAATGTAGAGTTAACAGTTATGAAGTGATTCAAAACCTCCATGATCTCCCGGATTTTGTAGAAGAATTTATTTTAATATTATTTTCTACATTTTTTTATCTACTGTAATAATTTGTTAATTTTTACACAAATGTATTTACTATAAATGGGAATGATGCAATTTCGCGAAAATATTAGAAATATTCTCGTATTATTTCTGTCTCTTGACTCGGCGTTACCACGAAATCTCTATTCATTTGAATTCCACAAGTCATAATTGATAGTGATATATTTGTCATTAGATAGGGCATGTTGCAAGAAATTCCATGATGTCGGGAATATATAGAAATAGTTGTAAACTTGTAAAAGATCAATTTGATAACTTCAATTAAGTTTCGCAAAATTGTATCTATTTTAAATTATTCACAACAAATTCTTAGAAAAAAATATAGGTATGTATGTCTTTATTATTTTCGTATTTAAAAAAAATGTATTTACAGGATCAAGAAAAAATGTACTTGCAATATGCCATATAAAATATGCAAACCCTTTGCCCCAAAGCCCAAATCAGATGATTCATTATTGCAATATAAATACAGTTGTCTCATAACATGAATTTTCCACCGGTTACGGTGACGCACGTATCGGACAGGGAGATTGACAACCTCCAGGCGCTTTGTATGAAGCGCCCTCTACCTGAGCCCCGTCGCTCTGTGCACCTGGTCCCAGGGGAAAACTCCGCGCGGCAGCGATGTCACCGATAGACTGACCGGAAGGCAGTTCCTGTTCCCGGGGCGGAAGGTAACCATGTACAAAATTTAATTCGATTCAAAGCTCACAATAACGAGGATGGCGTTGAGACCTTATCGCTCGTCCGGACTACCGGGAGTCTCCAACCGTAGACCACAATCAAAGTGCACTTTGACGGACGAAAACCCACGAATCGGCAGCCCCCGATTCTCCATGTAGTTATTATAAAACTACGACATGAATACTTATCACGGCCATGCCATGGAACGTCCAAAAAAGCACATTTTTTTCGTGGAGCCCAACTGCTGATAAATTATAGTACTTGTCAGATTGACGCAAGCAGAAAACATTGACTACGGAAGCATATTCCTCAAGATGGCCGTTTAATTGGACGTATATATTTCTCTTCTTATGAGACTCAGTGACCCACGCGTCCCGTCACGCTCCAAAACGCAGCAGCTCCTCGGACAGACAGGTTTTCCGATTATCTAATTCATCTTCTCGGCCTCCGAGCTGCCACGAGAGATGCTATCACACTCCCTGCGCGTATCACGTTGTATACGATAGTTACCCCAACACGGAAGATAAGACATAAAACGTTTTTAATGTAACGTTCAAGAAATAGTCGAACGGTGCTGTTGCACGCCACAATTGCAAAGAACGACTCTTTAAGAAGCTGGCGAGTATGAATGAACGGTAAGAACATTTTCAGCGCGAGGACGCAGTCGCCTGACTGCTGCTTTTTCAGCTGAGGGGAGGACACTGGCGGCTGCTGCAGAACAACTCCCTGCTCATTACTCAGACTTACCCTTCATAAAAGCATCAGCTCATTACATTCTCAGAAAACGTCTCAGATATGAAGCAAAAAGGAAGAACAGATTTCCCCTCCATTCCTCCAAATTTTTGCAACTATAATGCACAATTCAAGAGGCTATTTTTGTGTCCTCATAAAATTTTTCAATCCAAGTTAAGTTAAATCTATGTTAGGTTAGCTGCAATCATCAATCACTTGCAAACTTACGTATAGTACATTCAATGTTAAAACAATACTAAATATTAAAAAAAACTCGTTACTCAGTGTGTTTTATTACAAAAAGATATGAATAAGTATTGGTCTTTTCTACAAATAATTGATATATTTATTAATAATAAATATAATTTAATTATATCTCATACAATTAAAATTACAAACAATAAGTATTACAGTAAATATTTTGAAATGTTTCGTCACTTTCTCAAGATCCCGGAATCAGAAATTTCTAGTGATGGTGTCAAGTCACTTCAACAGCTTCCATAATTCCCTATTAATTACGTAGTAATGAGAATTTATTGACATGCTGCAGCTGAAATCGGCAATTTTTCCGCAGAAAAACTCGAATTGTGTCCGAAAAGTTAATACATTTTGTTCCTATATGTTATAAATGTCTTTCTCTAATCCTTTTGTTGTCAGATTTCTCCATTTAGGGCGTGTGTGTCTGTTTGTCCACAATGTGCCTGTGGTCAACGCTAAAGCCTAAACCTTTCCGACGATTTTCTCCAAAATCGAAATTTCCGAGTCGATTTGATCCAGCTAATGGCCCTACGAGTTTGAAACGGGTATTTTGATTTCTGGGTGTACTTTACATGAATCCGCAAACACATTTTCAAAAATTTCTCAAAAATTGCTCCCAATTATTGATGGCGTTTTCCTCTGAAATCATAAAGGACACCTAAAGAATAGCACAGGTCCCAGTTTCAGTGAAATCTCTCAATTTACGGGAACTACAAAACTTCGGATTTTTTCGGCGAACAATATTGAACATAGAGATTTTTTCCTTAATGAGATCTATTCTTTGATGACAGATCTTACAATAAAAACATATACAATTTTTCGAAAATACTCGTATAAGGGGTTTTCACGTAATTTTGCTTGAAATGGAATTATTGACAATCTTCAGAAAAACTACTCTACTTTTTTCCTTAAATTTTCTTCTTGGATAGAGAATTATGCACTAAAAAATGTGCAGGTCCCGTTTTTAGCAAACTTCCTGTATTTTTGAAAATTACAAACAAAATATTAATATTGCGAAACAACAGAATTGATGATAGAGTATTTTTCGATATACCAATTGTTCTTCAAATTTGACACTTGAAATGATGTAAATTCCTGATTTTTGAAAATTCAAATGGAAGGTTTGGTCTTCTTTTGCGTCTGGTAATGTGTGGGGTAACGTTTCTTGCTCGTTCATTCTAAGGCTCTCAGTTTGAATTTGAGTGTAGGGAAAATATTTGCTTCTTGAAAACACCTCTTCATGTTCATGTAGTATTACAGTATTGCATAGCCATTAGTAATAATGTAATGTGATGTATGAACTATTGTAGCACAACTAGTTTTAAGTGTCGTCCATAAAAATTAGGGATTACTAATACAGTACATTCAAAAGATTAAAAGGCTCTTGGATCATAAGTACTTAACACTGCTGTTAAATTCAAATACCTTAATGTCCTATTCAATATTAATAATTCGAATGATGATTAACAAAAGGAATAAAACAGTACTTGCATTTATAATTATTTTTCAGTTGCTCGTGCCTTTTATAATGAAATTATATTTAGAACAAGTCTGGAGTATTTTGTGGCGATGTTTCCACTTCTATGAAGAGATCAGGTTGTCTTCAAATTAAGAAAGCGGCGCAGCCAAGAGGAACCCCGAAGTGCGCATGGCTAATGAGTCGAGTCCCTGGAGGGCAAAAAATCCCACTTGCAGAGGCCGCGTTATCTCCGCGTGGCGGCTCGTGATGCGCGAAATCTGCCTGCCGGTTCGCGCGCCCTCCTCCCTGGCCTTCAGGGGCAGACGACCCCGCCCCCGCCCCATTGACGCCTCTGCC
>BOPP01000309.1:621059-641491 GCA_017312745.1 Gryllus bimaculatus | reverse complement strand
TCCACACAAGAGGATTTTCGCGCTTATCGCACGGCCATCCGCGATGCGACGCGGCCGGCCGACGAGCTTTCAGCGCGGGTCGGGTCGGGTCGGGTCGCGGTCTGGTGGCGCGAGGCGGGATAGGGTAGAGTGGACAGGGGTGGAAAGTGTAACGTTTCGCATATTTACATGTTTACCTCACATGCATACTTCAAATGTTTATTATCATTTCGTTTACAAATAACAAGTACTGTTTCTCACTTGCTAATTTGTTTACGATAGCTTAATTATTTGCTTACGTGGATGTTGATGATGACTACAGTAAGAGATTGTTAAAAAGCAAGCATTTTAAAATTATATTGTAAAATATCAAAAGTGCATTGAAATAAAAGATTTTGAAGAATCTATAAGATGTGGATAGTAAGTACTATGAACTACGAACGATACCAAATGAACAGAAACCTACAACATAGAAAATTCATTTCTACGTTGTAACACCTCTGATGTTGAATTCCGATCCAACTCCGTTGCCACCAGTTTTCTATGTTGTAACGTTTCTGTTCATTTCGTACGGTTCGTAGTTCACAGTACTTACTATCCACATCTTATAGATCCTTAGAGTAATACGGAGATACAGTCCATAATTCAGTGCCCTCAGAAGTGCATATGCAGTCAAAAAGGCAATGAGTTAATTTTCGCGTGTTTGTTGTATAAAATCGTTTTAAAACTTCATTTGAATCCTCCTTGACTATGAGTTCGTTTTACGTTTAGCGGAGCTCGCGATACACATCAAACAGTGTATTCTTGTATGGGCTTCCACGCTCACCGGTCAATGATTTCTTTCCAAACTACTCTTGCTGTGATGCAGCGATTGCCTTATTAGCCTCGGGCAAAAACGACTGTTGAACGCATTGCCATCATTTCCGTGGTGTAACACACGTGGTAAATTCATGTAGAGACTTTCCTTCGGCCAGAACGTCTCGCGTCAAAAAATATGTTGCGTGCTTCGCTTTCATAAATCCACCTCAATTACTATACGAAGGTCTAACTAAACAAGACAACAATACCTCATAAAACTGTAAGACCGAAACCTGAGACTCATATGTAGACGTGAGTGCTGTATGCGGGTGTGTTTTACGTATCGTAAAACGAGTAAAACGAGATCTCGAAGAAGTATATGAGACCATAGTCGATTGAGAATGTGTAACTGTGATTTACAGAACTTCAATCACTTCTTACAAATAATTTCTGGTATTTTGGTTTTATGAAATTCAGAAAATTCAGAAAGTTCAGAGTTTGTGTATGATAATTTCCACGATTATTCGTAAACAATATTTGAAAAAAATTATGAAATGAATTATGGTCAATTAGTGCGTATCACACTGAAAATATTTAATGAAAAGGTAACATTATTATTAAACTTTTCGCTTCCATAGCGAAACATTATTTGCGACTTTATTATACACAATTTTAGTAAAATGAAGTTAGTGGGATAGGATAAATAAACTAACCGAATGGTTGCTGCCCGCACCCACATGGCTATTTCATGTGGGGTAAACAAGCGACGATTCCCATTCATGAATGCAGAGGCGCGATGGGGGGCCTTGTGTGACGCCCGGTTGGGCAGGGCACGCGCGGCGGGGGGCGGCGGGGGGCAGCGGGGCGCATGGACACGCGGGCTCACAGAGGACTCACAACAGCAAATGAACTTCGAGGGGAAACGGCACGTGAACAGAAGGGGAAATAATGTAAGGAGAAGTATTGACAATGTCAATGAGACAAAGAGGATTAAGTGCAGGGGCATTGAGACGTTCTAACATTAGAAATCACTATGGAAGAAGGTAAAGTGGGACTAAATCTGGGAATTGTAAAGGTCGTGAGAGTGGGTGAAAAGAAGAAAAGGCAGGTAGCGAGGAACAAATATTAGAATTTAATGTAAATGCATAATGAATAAAAATGACGGTAGAATGATGTATGAAAATAACGACAGAAAAGGATGAAGTAGATGATATGAAAACATTATAAATACAACACACATAAAGGACTTGGAGGAACTCAGAATTACACCAGCAGATGTTACTGAGCGGCACTAAATGAAAATCAAACTTAACAAAATCACAGGATTTGAGGACAAACCAAAGAGGAAGTTAGGGACTATTCGGACTGAGGAGAGGAAAGAGAAACATCGAGCGAGAATGAAAGCGATATAGACATAAAGAAAGATGCAGAAAGTTGAAATAAACGTAATCCATAGTGCCTCATTCGCAAATAACAATAATACGCATGAGTAAAGAAGTCAATATAAATTGAAGCGGAATCTGACCAACGAAAGACTATGTAGAAACGATGTATAAAGCAGACGAAATTCAGTAAAGAGAGAAAAAAAACTTCTCTATCCTAAAGTAGGGAAGATACACAAGACAAGACAAACAACTGGCTAAGAAAGTTAGAAAGCAAGGAAGAAACAATTTACGACAAAAACCGAAAAAGAAGCATACCGCTCGCTAACATCTCTCACAGAATACGTTCGCCCACTCACACACATATCGTAGGAAAAAGAGGTACCCACGCAAAATGTAAGTAGAACAGCCTGCATAGATAGATTGACTGATTATTTCGTGTTTTCGGGCGCATCATCAGCTATGGTGAATAGTTCCATAAATGTAAAATCATAAATGTAAATGTCCTAAAAATATTACATGTTTTTGTATGGTGACAGAGCTGTGATATTCTCCCGCTCACCCTACCTGTCGTCTTGTGGATTTTTCCCCAACCAGATATTTCCCACAAGCGTGAGACCTCCCCAGCTGAGAAGGATTCTAAACTCCCGACCGGTCTCTCGGCATGCGAAAGTGAATGCAAGCGTAAGTGCATGTAAGGCATGAGGCTAAGACAAGAGGAAGGAAATATCGCGCGCAGTACGTTGCCCGTTTGTGAGGGCCCTGCTCCGGTATTGATCAGAGAAACCACTGAAAACTACCGATCAGAGCAGCCGAGCTTAGAATTCACCTCCATACAGCGCACATGAATTCGACCAATCCATGTATCAACGAACTGCCACCTACCTGCTCAGATTAGAGGAGGAAGCGGAAGGACGATGCCTAGGGCGGACTGCTAGGAGAGGGAGGGGGGAGCAGGTTCAGCCAGGCGCGCGAACTTCAATTGCACTCGCGTCTAACTTCATAAATATACATCGAGCTCTAAAAACATAACAACATTAGCTTGTGTTTGCTAATATAATTCGGGGAAAGCGCGGGCTGATGCATTTATGTAACTCCCGCAGCGAGAGACCGTACACCGGCTCCCCTCCCCCCTCCACCTTCCCGCGCAGACGCCATCGCCCCCGTTGCCAGGCGCTGGCCTAATAGAGGCAGCGCGCCGGCGCTTTGCATAATTCTCCTCGACTCCCTCTTATTCGTCAGATCGTCCCGCTCCCCCATCCCGCTACTTCTCCATTATTGTTATTACCAACATAGGTGGCTCAGGCGATCAATTGGTGTTGCTGCAGTGCCTCGGACCGGGAAGTACTAGGGTTCGAATCCCCACGGTCGCCGGATTTTCGGTACTAGCTACAAAGCTAGGGAGATACCTTCTTGGGAAAACCTCCGCTAGTCGACGTTGACGCGCTCGAAATCACTAATAAGTGAACCAAACCCAACCTTCTTTTATATCTTTCTCTTCAGTTTCTCTTATTTTTTATTGCATTTGTTTCAGAAAATATCATTTCCTAATAGTTAATAAACATCCCCACAAAATTCTCCGTCACATCTTCTTTTTGTTTTTTCTGTATCCTGCTATTTATCAATTTATTCTGCCCTTTTTCTCTTCGTTACGTAACTTTATGCCAAAGAAAACGTTTTAGTGTTAGTGTAGTGCAATTTCCCGGTCATTTTGCTCTTTTCTTCATTGAATGGAAATATCTCTGGAATTTTGGCAGATTGATTCACGATCGTAAATATCACGTGAGATCTCGAACAATTTTCTGATGCCTTATATGTTCCGAGGGAGTAGACACAATTCCCCCATCGACCTGAGTTAATATCCGAATCCAGATTATGTATTCTACATGGTGAGCAGTTCCTAACTCCACAGGGGGTAGTGTGCTGAACATTCTCCCAGCTAGAACAGGTTCCGAAGGGACATATGTAGAGCATGCAATCGAATTAGAGGAAGGAGACGGAAACTCATGGGTGTCTGTCTAGAGTTAAACAGATGGGAGATTACAGGTTAGGAAAGTAAGTTATGGGCAGATACGCAAGCCAACCGAAGTAGAGGGAACCGGTAATCAACATAAAAATACGACATGATTGCGAAAAATGCATCTATGATCAGCATGAATTCCGACGTTAAATGAAAAAAAGTATTTGCTCTATAATAAGTAACAAAGTATTCGGATCATTTGAATGGCATGTATCATTAGTTGTTGCTTTGAAGGGATTTCTGTTTCCATTCACAATACGAGACCAAAATTTCTCGCGTCGAGATGTGTTACTTCGAGATTGCGGCGTTCCCCGAGCAGAACCATTGTGTGCGCATTACGCTGTGAGGCCGGGTGGCGGGGCGGCGGCGGGGCGGGCGGGCGGGGCGGGCGGGGCGGGGAGGGCGGGGAGGAGCGCGCGCGCGGCCGGTGCCGAGGCGGAGTCCCTCGCCCTCGCCCGCGCCGCGCCCTCGCCTTCGCCCACACCCTCGCCCTCGCCCTCGTCCCGCCGCCGCTTGGAGGGCGCTCATTTGATCGGCTAACTGCCGCGCTCTTTCGCCCCGGGCCCTTTTTATGGCGCAGTTCTTTTACATATTATCGGCGGCGATCTGGAGCGCGGCGCGCCGCGCGTCCCGTACGCGCCGGGAGGGGGAGGGAGGGGCAGGGGAAGGCTCTGTTGAGCGAGGCGGGGCGCGTGGAATGGCGGGGCGCAGTTTCTCTTTCGTGGGGCGCGTCCCGCCTCGGAGTGAACTTGCTGGCTCTACTCCTACATTGGATGAATATTCGTTGGTAATAAAAAGAAAATGTTGGACGTAAAAAAACGAATTGCATGTACTTGCACGACTAAATGTACAGAATGCGCCAGAATAAATATGACAAACTTCTAGAGCATGTAGGGGGCGAAATTAATCACGTTTTGCCATTGAACGTAATTGATTGTAACGGAGTGATATGCATGCAATATTCGCCCCCGATGTGTACAAATGTGGTGGTTGCCTGATCATATGCGCAAATGATCGGTGGTAAATAAACTGGTCAAAACCTGACCCATCCAATATTTATTCATACGAACTTGCTTCAAAAATTAGAGGCACATATCACATTTACAAAAGCATGTAACTCATTTGTATAAAATTTTTCACTACAATTTCATTGACAAAAAGTTATTAACTACCCATTACTCTGCCCCTTAACATAATTAGTTCGTCTTGCGGTACGTTTTCCCCCACCACAATCAATATCGATTGTTGTGAAGCATTATTCAAGAGTTATTATCCATCTGGAATTGATTGATTTCTTCATTGAAATCATGAATTCAATAAATATGTGTAATAGCGTATTCATCTACTGAATATTATTTTCATTTAGCTCACCGAATGAAAAATTAATAGTCACATAATCACTGATAGTTACTGTTCTTTATAATTGATATCATACAGATAAACACATGACAAATATGTAGCTTCCTGGAAGTCATAATGAAGTAAATTCTCATGTCTTTTTCTGAAATAGGTGTTTCCAACACCCTATGTAAGTGTCTCCTTTTTAAGTCAACGCTAAACATTTTCAGTGGCTCTGGTGCGCATCGAAAGAAACTTGTAACATTTGTCACAAAAAGGCTTGTAGCTCATCATCCGCTGCTTAAAGATAGCGGAGCCGCCGCCGGCGGGGCAACCAATGCACGAAGCCCGGCGAGTGCACTTGCAGCTGCACTTCTATTGCTTGCTGCCGCCGCCCCGCGCACGCCTTGGGCGCCGCCGCTGCGCCGCACGCGCCTGCGAAGTGCGCGCGCCTCTCACCGGGGGTCGAGTGCTCGAGCCCCGACGGTGGCAGGGCTTTCGACACTAGCCACATAGCCACTACCCACACAACTCCGCCGCTGTCTGGAGCAGAATTCAACAAGGCGGATGCTCCGTTTGTAGTTTGCTGTGACACCGGGAGAATGCCGGAACGGTACCCCAACAAATGGACAAATATCGTGCGCGATCATTCCTTCTTCTTCCTCGTCCTATCCCCGCCCCTTCAGTATACACACTTAAACTTACATTCAATTCACTACCACACATGCCGGAGGACCAGTCGGGAACCAGTGGGAGATACCCAGCTAGGGAAAACCCGACAAACCCACTGGTTCGTCTCCGATGGATCTCGACATTCAGCGAAGACATATTACCAAGACATCACGCGATAATAGCATGGACTACATTTACGGGACCAACAACATTTGCATTTGATACGCTCGGAACCTGTTAGTCCCACCTCTGATCGTCTAGATCTTACTGGCCACACCCTTCCTCATAAAACTGACTTCGACAAATTTACGAAGGCGAAAGTCTGCTAAATTAACAAACACCACCGTTTCACGAGTGCCAATTTCTGCAAATTCGTCAATTTCCAAATGCATAAATTTCACTTCGATTTTCGTGGTGTTAACATTGTTAAAGAAGTGCAGAAACTAAATGTCTTTCATCACAGAAATGCTCAAGGCGATGGAGAAGCCGACTTAAGGTAAACTCATTAAAATATATAAAAACAAAATAAAGAATATAAGACTGCATGATTATGAGAACTGTAAAACACAAGCAGCAAGTAAGGATGGATAACTGATCCAAACGAATTCAATGCAAACGTTACAAAAAGAAAACTGACATTGCGGAGGCTATGTGACTTTGTTGAAATCAGGAGCGCCAAAAGAAACACATTTTCTAGAGTCGTAAATAAAGCAAAAAAGCACTGCCATCTTTATAAAAATATGCACGGAATTAGTGATCATGAGGGATTAATCTAGTCTTAATTGCTAGTGAAGACTTACACTGAGGGATAAAGTTGGAAAAGTGTATAAAGTAAGCTTCCTGCCAAAACATATGCTAGAGTTATAAATGTTTGTTTAATATCATGCAGTTCGTACGTAGATAGAAAAGAATAGATAAGAAAATATATTTTTATTCAATAAATTGTCTCTATTTTTAATTGTTCGAAGAATACGAACTTTTTTACATATGGCTTAACTCCGAGTTCCAACGCGATCGGATTAACATACGTACACACAACTACTAAGTCTTCTGTGATTTTGATATGTCAGATCTGACATACATCACAATATATAACTGAAAACGTATGCCTTGTTAGATTTGTCAATACACCGCAACAAAGAAAATAAAATGTTATTACGTTTAGAAAAAGAACAACGAGGAAAGAGATGAAATATTTAATGTACGTTCTTTACCAATACGTGGAAATTGGAACTATTACGAATATCATCACTCATTAGACACCCTATCTCGTCTTTAATTTTACTCAATATACATTATTCACTGCATATCTTGTCGCCAAGCATTAACATTCTTTACTCGACTATATTATCAGCAGATATCCCTTATATTCTGTCTCCTGCCAATAGCTCTGTTGTTCATCATACTAAAGCCGCACATTCTACATAGTACGTGCTCACTCAAGTGTGTTGTAAGAGTTTATTTGTATGTGTAATATTCTTTCCGATACATATGCATATACATAAACACTGGATTACGTAGCGTTGTTGTGTCCCTAAGCTAGGCATTTATTACAAAAATTAACTACTTACGATATCGTGCTAGGAACGCATACAGTGCGCACTCATAATCGCGAACGTTCGATACAGGATCTCTTTTCGCAAAACCAACTGAAAACGCACCCATATCTTTATGGACACCGGTCGAACGGGCAGGCCCGTCGTTTCGATAACCTCGCACCTTCTTTCCACCGAACGAGTAGCCGCAGTGAAACGAGTAGTCGGCGAGCACCGAACCCCGGCCTCCTAATTACACGGTGCGCGCCGCCGCCCGCGGAATAAATCATGCGACCGTCGTTACCTTATCTGCGCGCTGTCAGGGGCTCGTTACTCACGGCGCCAAATTACGGCGCGCTATCACGCGGCCCCCGCGGCGCGCGGCCGCGCGGTTGGTAATGGGTAATGGCGGGCGGATTAAGCGGCGGCGCCCCGAATGCAGCTGCCCTCGCGAACAATACGCTAGTTCAGAAGATTCTGACTGGCTGTCACGGCCCAGAAGCAACATTTTTTAATTTATTTTCAAATTTTGACGGTGCAGCGTCATTAGCAGGGAGGTTCTAGGGGGAGAATCCCGACGGTGGAGGATTTTCCACAGTAGCTATAATACGAATAATACTTCTATTTGACAGCTTCCGGCTGACAGGGGAGAGGGGGTTCCGTTATCCAATCAGAGGCTTGAATTTGGGATGTTACCACTGCACAGTTGCCTAAGCTTATTAAGAAAGAACTGAAATCTGAACGCGAAACCACTAAGTTTAAGAGAGCCATTACGTCTTAGGATATACATCGTGTGTGGGGTTCTATGTCGTCTACTGTTGTATGCTCTTATTGCACACAACCATTTTGTTTCTTGTAACTGTTGTAAACTGATGCAAAAACGACTGGAGTACGAGAACGTCGCTCTACTTCTCCTCCCTTGCTGTCAAGTAGACAGAAATATTATTCGGACAATACATAGGTTGGATTGTAGAGGCCGGCTCTTCTCATCGGTTGTCTTCCGTAGTTTCTCCGTTCAATACCAGGCGAATTTTGGGTCAGTACGCTAACAAATTGGCCTTGGACCGCGCACAATCTTGTCTCGGACTTGCTTCTTCATCCCCCCTTAAACACACATACTACATACTTACATGCACTACACTACTAAACATGACGGGAGACCGCCCGGGAGCTTAGAGCTTATGTCAACTAGGGCAGTGAGCTGCTGGGGAAAGACTAGGAGGTGGAAAACCTGCTCTAGCCGAGCTATACGTCGGCGCCCGATCTCACCTTCGAATAATGAAGAAAAACCGCCATCTCCCGCCTTTCACATGCTCTACACTCAGGAGATAAAGTTCACGCGGAAACATTGAAAAAACACTTAACTGAACGAATTTTGAAGTGAAAATTATCTCTCAGAAGTATGATGCAACGTTCACTTCTAAAAGTTCTCAACGAAAAGAGCAACGCTTATTCTTCGGATAAACCAAGCGATTGAGACGAAACTCATTTTGCATTCATATTGACAAGACCTCGACATTCGTGAATACTGCAGCTCGAAACTTCATATTAAATCCGGGCCATCAAATTGCAATATTTCACAGTTAGTTTCACTGGCTGCCTTCGGCGTCATTCAGGGTCATCGTGTAAAGCAGTCATCGAAACAACATTAAATTGAAGAAAAACGCAGATGCCGCATTTTCATAAAAGAAAATATTCTACAATATTTTATGCCTCTGTAAGTGGCAACAGTTGAAGAAGAAGAAATTACTCACAGTAAACTTTTTGACTAACAAATAAATCCACAAATCAGTCTTGAAATTAAACGACAAGTAATATATAGACGAACAACTGCATTCATAACAGCACAAGAAACCTTTAAAAATAAAATGTAGAATGCATGAAGAAAATTATTTCAGCACATACGTTTCATTTTGAATCACTAGTAGTATATTAATAATACAATAATATTTTTGCTACGGGTTATTAATAATAGCAAAGACTCCAATCGAGCGCTAAAGTCTATTTTATCTATCGTAAATACAATATTACATTTGTAATTCACAAGTGTCCTTTACATTGACCCTTGTGAATTAAGAATATTCTCAACATTGATTTAAATATTACTCTCCGAACGATCTCTTCTTTCATCTTTCCAGTGTGACTAGTATCACGCGTGCCTCCCTTTTTTCACGTCGTACAAAGGACCACTCTTTCTCTGCGATACACAAATGTTGTCAGACCCAAGATCGGCATTTCAGATTTACTGAAAAATGTACAGTGTACATTGTACCTTATCAAAATAAATGAAATCACAAATAAAAATTATTTAGAACTATGATTTTCATGTAGGCTTCGTTAATTAAATATTTAATCTAATTTAAAACTACATTGAGTGAGTGACTACATTGTGTGACAATAGGGTTTTTAAATCAGTTCAGAGTCCAAAGTAAATGTCTATATGAGGTCTAGCGAATGATAATAGTGAAGAAGATATCTGTTATTTGCCCATAAATAATGGAAAAGTCCGCAATATAGTTTATAATAGATAATATCTAATAATTCTTATATACAGTCTGCAATTATGACCTTTATATACCTCTGATGCAACATTTCGTAATATAATGGATTGTTTGTTCAAAATATTACTTATGGACCAGCTCCCGGCTTGCTCACGTTAATCGATCAAAAACATCTTGATAAACTTGTAAACTAGAACCTAAATGTTTTCTACTCCTGTTTGTGTTGTAATTAATATCTTATCATTCAATAGAGTATCGTTCTCAGCTGTGTAGTTTACACCGTAATTCACTGTTCATCTTATACCATCATATTTTATTTCAACCTAACTAAAATATGCAGTGACTGATTGAGGTGTCATCTAGAGGGACGTATTCATAACTCATGAGTACATCACACATTTTCCTCATACAAACATTCCATGGCAGCGAAACCTATGTCATAATGAATTAATTATATTACAACGGAGTCCAAGCTGAATGTAATTAGTAGTATGTAACGATTTTGAAAAGGAACAAGAGATAGAGATCTGACAATCTCCTAGTGTTAATTTTGAATTCATTATAAATGAATGCAAGTAATATCAATTTATCTCACAAGTTGAGATGTGGGGTTTGTTTGAATGTTAACAAAGAAAACGGACGTCTCCGTGAACTGAGTTACAGTTTTTAATAGAATGCGAGTGCATATCCGCAAAGAGCATTCGTTTCTACGCGAGAAGTCATCCAATTCAGGGAGCCGTAGCCGGCTAGTGGCGGCAGGGAGAAGTCATAAACCGAGCTAATCAACGAACGAGGGCCGAGCGCGCATGAGAGAGGGGCCTGGTCGTCGCGCGGAGGCGAGAGGCATTAGCGTACGCGAATCGCTGCGCATCCGACGCGGCGCCGATCGCTGTGCACGCAAATTCCCAGCACTGCTGCGCCGCTGGCCTCCTTTCCACGGCTTCGCCCGCGAGGCCGCCTGGCGCAGAAACGATCAGCCGCTGGGGAAACGAACGCCATACGCAAATCGTTAGATTATCTTGGCATCCACCTTTTGAGAGTTTCACTTTCGTGTTTCCTCACGACTCAGCTTTACCGATAATGGCTAATCCTGCAATTAAGACGTTTCTAAGTGAGTATCAGTTGCGAAATATAAATAATTTAAATATTTTTAGTAATAAGTCGCTTTGTTCTTGCCAGTAAATTTGAAATTATACAAATCTTTTAAAACTCATTCTATGAAACAAAATTGTTTATTCCGAGTGTATGTCACAATTATTTCCCTTCAATAGTTATATAATTCAATCATTTTTTTATGTTGGGCTAAATGATGAAGGCATGCTTCTAAAATATCACTTTCTTCTATTGGCTTCCTTTCTGATCGTAATGCACAGTGATGAGCTGCAGCATGACACAGCCGTTCAAGTCAAAACACGCGCGCGCTCGTCGTCTGTTTTGACGCGCTGTGGTCCCACACTGCCCCCGTGAGCAGCTCTTCACTCGCAACAGCTTTCCAGAGCGTAAAGTCCAGGCTTTTCCAATTCATCGCCCACCTCGAGCTTCATACCACCATCCTCACTCGCCACGTTTTCCTGTCTTTAATCAGATAAGTGCGTACAAACTAGAGAGGAGGCAAGCCGCTTATTAACGCTTGTAGCAAAGCAGACCGGTTCGTCTTTCGGGAGTGGACAAACAATAGGCCCGGGGGGGGCGATAGCATCGGCCAGGGTTCAGTACCCGGCAGCGGCGACGGCATGGGTGGGCGCCGCGGGGGCGGGAGGCGCAAGCGCTTATGGCTGAAGCTTTTTATTGGATACTCTTAGGCTGCTCCCAGTAATGCATCTCAGTAATAATATATATATATATACTATTAGTATAGCTATAATATAATATATATATATATATATTATTATAATCACCAGTAATATTGAACTGGCAATCATTGTATCTGAAGTGCAGGATGCGTCAGGTCAAAAGTGAAGGATGATTGGGTGAAGAGTAAATGACCGCCAGAATGAACCTGTTAGAAATAATCAACGTCGAAGAAAAGTCTTTAAAAATACCAAAAAGCTCTTCTGGATATTGATTGTGAAATGTTTTAAAAATTGTCCTTAAAGGATAAGATAGTTTTCTAAGAAAACAGAGGTCATTTAGAAAGAATGTCTGACTCACAAAAAATGAAGACCTATAATGAGTTTCTTTTGAGTTGAGGTTCTGAAGGGAATTTACAGCGCTTTACATTGACACATTCAGCCTTTGGTTAGCAGTATTATGAAATTTTCCTTGCGGTGAATATTAAATTGGATTAAATATTTTCATACGATAAGGGAATCTTTCTCCATTTTTCTGTTTTTTTTTTAGAATCTACTTGGTAGATATGACTGGTTTTTCATCATGTTAAACTTACCATTGAATGATTTTAAACCGAGAAATATGTATTAGCGTATACATGAGAGATTTTTCATGCTGGCAAAAAGTACCTTCCGCTTCAATCTGATTTTTTCAAATAGGAAATTGTGGATGAGATGCGCTTGTTAGAAAGATATAACATATTTCACATAAATCTAACCTCGAGATAATTTTTAATACCAATTTAAACAGAAAACGAGATGGAAAATTTACGCTCCGATTAATATTCTCTTATCATTTTAGTTGAAAAATAATTTTCAGCAAAAGGAAATCTATTTACAACCTTAAAAAAATCTTAAATTAGTTCTCATGCTTATAGTTCGAAAACTACAGATACGATTTCATGAATTCATCAACTGAGAATGACGCTTTAGACAAACATTTAAAACGTAGAATATCAACATCAAGCTGCCCACACAAGCGTGGAATTCGCGAGGCCGTTGCTGTGAGCCAGTTAAAGCGCCTTTGTGAAACAGATGACGGTCACAGCGCGTAGCAAGCGGAGCTCTGACACTGAGGGCAGCGCGAGGGAATGGCCGGTCGCAACGCTATTGACAGCGCCGTCGCACCGGATACGTCATGCAGCAGAACGCCGCGGCTCTCAATTACGGACCATCAGTTAAAACATCATAAAATATAACAATACATAATATCAGCCATGGTTATGAAGATATCTCGAAAAAAAACTGAATGCTAATATAATTAAATATTTTTTCTTCCAATTAATGACTTGTTTGGCATTGATCTTTTTTAATTACTATTAATGTATACTTTACCGAGATCAGAAGACAAGAACCGAAGGAAGACTGGTGAATCGTCCTCATCTTACCTGAAAAAACAAAACAAAAGATCGAATAAATTTTATATAAATTTAAAAAAATTACAAATATCTCAACTACAAATTACTAATGTTTTTATTACTACGGATATAAATTGAACGACAGTCAAGAACATTTAGAAGAGCCTTTGTTATATCAGATTTAAAAATCCATTTGATTTGATTTATTTAGTCAAAAAAAAGTAAAAACTGCATATGATGTGTGAAATATATGTATATGAAAACTGTATATGGAGGAGAAGTACCAACCATGGGGACGAAGTTAAAAAAATTGTTTCAGTCCAAAGCACCAACCTCCTTCGTTTGGCCTTCCAACTGCCTCCTCACTCGGTACAAGGGGCTTCGTTTCGTTAAAAGATCTGTTTGGGTGGCGTGGGATATTGGCAAGACTTCTTAGTGAACCGCTCATGGCGAGCGAGGAGACAAGGGGAAGGAAAGTCATAACGCTCTCATAAAAAGAGTGTTACAAGAGTGTCACTCTACAACACGACGACGGACTCGTTTAACCCACCAACCAACGTCACTTCGGCAATGTTCGCGAAGTGTTGGCGGTGACTATGGTGATGGTGTTCACTTACAGAAAACTGAAACACCTGTGTCATATCTGTCGCATCGTCTTCCTGAACATAACTAATACGACGTTACCGATTCTGTTTGAATTAAATCATTGATATATCCTAAACATACTGGATTAATTCATTTTGAATACCATTTGATTTGTCACTGAATTTATTTTTAATCTTAGAAGCCTGGTTCTGAATTTCTTCAAGACTCCTTGATAGCATCAACGACGACAGTTTCTTAAAATTCCCACAATTTATTAAGTCAATTTTTACACATACCGCATAGGCAGTAAAGAGAAAATATTATAATACTGCGGAAAAACTAAGATTTTTTGGCAGAAAAACTTTTATCGCCTCGACGTGCAACGCCCCTCAGCACAGCGGTTCCCAACGAGGTCATAATCGACCTCTGGGGTCGATGAAAATCTGAAGGGAGTCAGTGATGATGGTATGAATTGGAGGACAATAGCCGACTGTGAATCGGCGACTTATTGGTGTAACTAAAATCTTATTGATTACAAAACCTATTAATTAACTGCTTACAAGCATACAGTAAAAAAAACTATAGTAATAAATTACAAAATCGCTCGCCTTATTTCGAATCCGTCTTTCGTCGTAAGGAATTAAGGAATTAAAACGTTTAGAAATCTCAAGAAACTGTAACTATGCGTTGACAACGATACTTTATTGCGCAAAAAACTACTCTTCGTATTACGCATTGGAAAACAGTTCTGAAAAAAACACTCAACTTTTTGTAACCATTGCATTTCAAATTTGATTAGTAACTCTGCTGCTCAAAAGCGGAAACGTCTTTGGTAATTGAAAAATCAAGATATTTACGGGAATATTGGGAAACGAAATTATTATCTTTAAGGCATTTGTGTGCAATTATTGGTATCTGGATTATGGATGTAGTGTATTAAAAAAAACCGTAAGGGGGTCGATGCAGCAAACATTCTCTTCCAAGGGGTCGCTGAAGGCGGAAGGTTGGGAATCCCTGCGTCAGAACGTCGATGTGCGATTTCTTGTCCAGCCGTGCGCAAGCGTTGGGGAAACTTCGTTCTATGAGCGACGAATTCGAAATACTAATTGCGTTAGGTGGGATGCATTTCATTCAACCAACAAATCGAGCTCTCTTTCTTTATCTTCTCACCTAACTGGTTCCACACGTCGTGTTTCTCAGAAGACGTCGCATTCCTCCTGCACAGAACGGTACGCATAGCATAACGCGGACTACGCCCGATCCGTTTGCACTTACAAATGTGGTAGACTACTTTACGACGCGCGGTGCAACGTACGAAATTTAAATAAAGATCTCGTTTCGCGAAAAGTACGAGGCGCGCTGCCCCGTGCCTCAAGCGGCGCGCCGCGACGCAACGAGCTCCAGGGGAGCAAACGGGGCAGAAGAAGGGCTCGTTATGCCGCTTACTGTCTCCGGGCCGAGAGCCGGGCGGCGACGGGGAGCAGCGCGATCTGAGAGCCACCCTCATTATAATGTTTATTGCGAACGTATGCAGGAGCGATCCGCGCGCCGGGCGCTGGGTTCGAAGCCCGCCGGGGGCGGGGCGGCGGCGGCGGTGGCAGCGAGGTGGTGGCGAGGTGGTGGCGAGGTGGTGGCGAGGTGGTGGCGAGGTGGTGGCGAGGTGGTGGCGAGGTGGTGGTGAGGTGGTGGCGAGGTGGTGGCGAGGTGGTGGCGAGGTGGTGGAGGTCGAGCGGTGCGTGGTCGAGTTGTGGTGGCGGTGCTGGGGAGGTGGTGCGAGGTGGGGTGGCGAGGTGTGGTGTGAGGTGGTGGGAGTGTGGTGAGGCGGTGGCGAGGGGTTGGCGCGGTGGGCGGGCGGCGCTGTGGGGGTGGCGGGAGCCGGGGGATGGTCGAGGTACGGGCTGGTGCCGGGTTTGGCGGCGGAAAAGGCGATGGCAGGCAGTGGCGGCGGCGGTGCGTGGCTGTGGGTAGCAGCGGTGGCGGTGGCGGCGGCAGCGAGGTGCAGGAGGTGGTGGCGGGGCAAAGACCAGTTGCGGTGCGGTGGTGGTGGCGGCGATGGCGGGGGCGGTGGATAGGGTGCGGGCTGGTGCAGGGGTAGAGGCCAGAAGCGACGATGGTGGCTGTGGCGTGCGGTGGGCGGCAGTCAATGGAAAAAACGGGGCGCGGGGCGGCGGGGGGTGGGGCGGGGCGGGATGGAGGTGGGGGTGGGGGCGGCTGCGGCAGGGCCGGCTCCGGGCGCCAAGATCTAGCGACCACTCGCGCGCTAACTAGCCTTATTAATTAACGAGGCCAACATCCACAATTTAATAAACGGCGAAACGCACTTTAAAATATAATAGAGTCATAAATTCTTTTTGCCAGCTCCTTATAACATTATATTGTCAGCATACATCAACTCGCTAATCCACTGAACCGCATATTAATTTATGCAAATGTAACGCCGAGTATAATTTAACCGAAAAATAAAGCGAGTGGGGGCAGAAAAACGAGAACACGGGATGTGTCCCATGTAATTTATTACGGTGAAAATTTTTATGGGGCACTTTTATTACAAATGCGCTGCGCTCCGTTTTCCATATTCATGTCTCGCCGCGACTTTGCCGGCAGAGAGAACGAACGAAGCTGGAAGTGGTATTGGCATTGACAGCAGCAGGAGTAGCTGCGGAGGAGGCGGTGGCATTGACAGTACTTATGACAGTGAAGACGATGGACGGGAGTAGCGATACCGGCGGTGAAGACATAGGTTACGTTGAATTAACGTTAGAAATGAAGCTTATCAGGTGTTGACGCTGTTTACGTAAGTGCTTATGTTGGCGTTGGCTGTGGTGGCAAATTCGAAGTCATGTCCTCCGGTGGAATAACGTGACAATGAATAGTAGTAACGGGCAGCAACCGATGGAGAGGGTAGACGTCGCTAGGCAACGGGCCGTTCTGCAGGCACATTTCATCTTCGACGCGCCTGCCATCTAGCGGCGGGCGGGCGCGGCCGGGCGCGCCCGTGACGTCACTCGCCAGCGCCACGCGGCGCGGCGCGGTGGCGCGGGGGCGGCGGGCGAGGCCCGGCCCTGCGCTGGACGCATGAGCTCTGCGGCCGCAAAAACAGTCGCTTCCAGCGCTCGGGACCGCGTTTCTCGGGGCTGCGTGGGTGGCCGCGAACCTACATCTCGGACGATTTTGATGGTGATGCAGGATGTGAGGCGACTACCTTAAAAAACGGGTGTAGACGGTTTTTATTCGCTTCTGGACTTCCTGACGGTCGGCATAATAGGTCTAATACATAGAATTACTCAGTAATATGTAATATTCATTATATACATTTGCTTCAGTAATGCACGTACATACATTTACGAAATATCCTGTAAGTGCCCGAGATCACATCACAAGGTCATTCCACTTCGCAAAATTCTTATCCTATTTGTATCTGATTAGTTTGTGAAAAAATTATTGGCATATAGTATCTACATGCGCATGAGTACAAAAGTACACACGTTCAAAGAGGTGGGAATGAGTCATTTTAGCTAAATATTACGTTAAAGTATCGAACAGCATGTGTAAAACTGGCAATAAATATTTTCGTATTTCTTTTGAGCACAAAGATGGACACGCTATATTCGCCCGTAAATAAACTAAGAAATTTTATTTTCAAACACACAATTTTCCTTCTTTTCTCCTTAAAATATTTTATTTTTTTGAGGCTTCTTTTGGTGAAAATATGAAGTAATGAACCATAGTCAACGTCACATTCAATGTACAGTACTTTAATACGTGGATTTGATCCATGTAAAATAGCAAATTTTCATTTCTTTGTTCCGTCATTTCTCTTTCTACCAGACTTCTGTTGAAAAGTGAATGCTCTTTTGAGGAACTTCGATGCAAAATTCTTAATTAAATTCATTTTTCAATTTTTAGTGTAGTTCTTTAGTGTCAAATATTTTCATTTGAACTCTTGGCAATAAACAATCTCGCATTTTCGTTGCCTTGTCTCTTATAGCCTGTATGATAATCAATCCATTGAATAATGTAGAGCTACACACACGGTAGGGGCGCCGCACCACTAAGGGACATACCACACGAAATTCATCGCGGTGTCCAATTACCCCGCTTTGTCGTAGCAGTCCATTTCAAAACGCTTACCGAAGCTTCGCCGCACCGGAGCACAAAAAACAGCGGCGGGCGACAGGAAGGAGGAATTAACCGGCCACTTCCGCGCCGGAATCGGCCAGAAACCGGCTAATTCGAGCGAGCGCTCCACCTGCGCTCCACCTGCCCGCCGCCGCCGCCGCCACCGCCTCCCGCTCATTGTTTATATCTCGCTCCTGGAATGTCGCGGCGGTTCCACCTCGTAAATCGAGGCAGCGCCGAGGCCCGCCGCCCAATTTGCGCCGTCGCCACCGCGGTGACTCGGTGATGGTTCACCGGCGACGACCCGGCACGCGCCCCTTCCGACACCGGCTCCTTTCCCGGTGGATTTCGACTTTTTCGGGCGGGCTGTGACCTGTTTCTGGCCCTAGATGTATACTGTGTAGCAGGTTAAGCTGGCTTGCTCGACGATATAATTTGTGAGTTTAGAGATAAAGTTCGGTTATAGGAGCATTTGGGCTCTGTTATAATGAAATATGTGCAATGGAAAATCTTCAATTTCATAAGCCGATTTCCCGGAAATTAAAATAGGGTCTTAAGGTTCTTATTTATTATAAACGTTCCCTAACTCTGTAAAGAATGTTTTGGACTGACAGATTGAAGAGCAATACTCAGCAGCTGTTACAATTCTTGGAAAACTAATACGACAAACGTTAATGAGGTTTCAACTTCTACCTTTGAGAAAAAATCCACAGTTTAAGATACTTGAAGAGACCATTTCAATACAACGAGGTTGAGAATAGGATACATCAATGTTAGTTGGGCCTAGTATCTGTTTTCGAAAACATCAAAACAAATTAATGAAAGCTGTAATATAGAAACAACTGTATCACATTTTATAATCAAGTGTTCAAAAAATTGAGAGATCATGTAAATCTACCAAATGAAGAAAATGAATGTTTGAATAAGAAAATAGGTTGCAATTTACAATTCGGTATTTACAATTCGATTTGAAGGCAAATGTTCACGATAATGTAAGGTAGTATGTGTAGATAAGAAGTTGCATATGTTAAAAAGCGACTTAATATATTTCAAATAAAAAAATTCAAAATATTTGATATTCTAGAGGTAGTTGAAGCGCTGCCTTGTGGTGCGCCAACAGAGGGGCGGTGAGCAATGAGCCCGCCACGCATTGGGTGACCGGGTGACGGCAGAAGGGCGAGTGCCCCTAGACGCCTCATGGGATGACGAACAGCGGTGATGAATGACTAACTACCGCGCGTTTTCCCTGTCTACATATGTTGATGAACTTTCTAACAAGTGCGAGATTCATCCGAAATACTATGTCAGATTCAATGTAAATTCATAAGATGCCGGTAAATGGCGAAATAAGTTAGTCCTTTTTTGTTGTTTTTCAATCTTAGTCATTATTCAAAGTCTGTATCATTTTATAATTATTTTATCATCTCCTGAATTATCTATGCTAATATGCATGTATTACCTAACGCTACCCTGGATAACAAAAAGCGAATTTTAATTATATGGTTTATGAGTTACTAACTTGTCAACTTGACAGATATGAATAAATAATGAGTAAATATTTAGTCATTTGATATGGTACAGTTGAAAACAAAAAAAAATATTTTTTTCTCTTTAGTTATATAAGTTCAAGGATTGTAGCATGCACGAACTCAATATTTTCCGGGTATTAAACACCAAAGAGTGAGCTCAAACATGTGAACAGGAAAATGGCTAAACTTAGTACATTCGTACTTCGTGTTTGTGATAAATTTTTATTTCTTGATGTTGTGTGAGGCATGTGTACAATACAAAGTACTTATTTTACGTTTTTACAAATACGTTTTTATTGTGGAAGATAAAATCAGTTTACCTACCTAACTATATGGATATCTTCAAGATTTCTGTGGTAACAACCCGGTTTATTAAATACAAAGTACGTACTCAAAAGTCAATATCGTAGCACGGGTGAATAGGTAAAATTGTTTCATTAGCAGAGGTCTGAAGTAAAAGCAGTAAAGATAAAAGGAGAAAGCCAAAAGTATTAAGAACTGGAAAGCGCTACTGGTGTTACCAGATAGAATCAAAATTAAATCGAGCTCGATTTCTTGTATCTTTCGTAAATAAACTTGTAGGTCTTGGAATTCCATCAGCTTGAGAAGTCGCGCGCTGGGGCAGAGGCAGTGGTGTGCGCTGGCCGCGCTCCCCCTCGCTTCCACCTGCATCATTACGCGCCTTGGCGGCGATTCATCATTAACGTGGCCCCACGCCGTCAGAGATATTCCCCGGCGGGGGCGACCGGCACGACTACCTCACGGCCTCGCCTCGCTTGGAATCTCC
>BOPP01000309.1:521485-619392 GCA_017312745.1 Gryllus bimaculatus | reverse complement strand
GGAGTGTTTCAAACCGACGTTGTGAGACGATCCCGAATCCGGCTGTTGTTTCTTGGCGGAGTGGCCACCCGCGCGTTGTGGACGAAGTGTTGACTGCTCCGAGGAGGGTGCCCTGCCGTCTTCGCCATCTCTCTGCAGCTCTCGCCATCTCTCGCCATCTCTCGCCATCTCTCGCCATCTCTTCGCCGCCTCTCGCCGCCTCTCGCCGCCCCTCTCGCCGCCTCTCGCGCTCTCGCGCCTCTCGCCGCCTTCTCGCCGCCCTCCCTCGCCGCCTCTCACCACAGTAATCTAGTTGTTTGCAGAGCGGGATGAGTGGAAGGTTAAATTAAAAATGGTTAAATATCTCCGTTGTTTTCGACGCAAGGCGAGTATATGGCCCTCCTTCCGCCCCCGCGCCGTCGCCCCCCGCCCCCCCGCCCGCCACCCGCCCGCCGCCCCGCTCCCACCGCCACGCCAGCGCCTTCCCCCGTTCGGCCTCCTTCCACCAGCGCCCCCGCCCCGACGCATGCGCGGAGTGACTCACCTAACGACTCCCCCCGAACCCCGGCCCTTCTGCCTCCGCGAGGCCAGGCCCGGCCAAGCGGGGGTGGGGGCGCGGCCAGACCGCTTGTGGCGAATCGCAAATTGAGCCTTCCGAATCTTTCATTCTCCGTTTGATCGCAGCCGATATTTCCAGTTATTGCCTGGCGCAGTCAAGCATGCATTTGGATCACTATTATTCGCTTCCATTCACACCTTCACCAGGTGAGTAGGCGACGTAATGAGCGTCATTCAAATTGTAGATTACAACTTTATTCGATACACTAAGATTTTGAAATTGTGTAAGGGATTTAATTTAAATTAATGTCTTATTTAAGAAATACTATCGTGTGAATACTGAAAATAAGAGGGATGATAACATATTCGTTCATTGAAAATGAGTAATATTATTACCAAGCCCTCCGCTTGAAACTCGATTTGCAATAGTTAAATGTCAAACATGAAAACCACATTCCCATTCTGCTAAGAAAAAACGGAAGAAGCTTCTTTAGAGTTTTTTTTTAAATATTTTAATTGTTAAAAAGATAAGCGCTGAAATCAAACACACTGTACAGAGCATATTAAAAAATAACAAGCCGTGACTACAAAACGGGCGCCTCATGTGGCTACCCATGAGGTAAAATGTGCAGCCTACCCACGTCACATTCTCTCTCTTCACGAGGGTAACCCAGGAGCGTAAAATTACGTCAACACACAACCGCCGAAAGAAGCGTTTTCTGACACCGGCCGTCGGCGACACGAGCGTCCGTCTCATTGCACAGCGGCGACGGGGGACACGCAGTTGGCCGCGGGGCAGGCGGCGCGACACGCCAGGGCTGGCGCGTTGCGCATGAAGGACAGGAGCGGGGACGCACGGGTAATGCCTTCCGAAGAAGCCGCTAAAAGTAGCCGCGGTAATCACAGAGACAAGCAACGAACCAATAAGGGGTTTTACGGTGTGCGGAGGAAGATTAGAAACGTGATGGGAACTTACCTGAATGCTTTGCGAGAACAAATTAGAGAGTGAACAGCGAGCACTAGTATGTTCATGGTTAAGAGTAGCAAAATGGTTACAGCTGAAAGAAGGAACGATAATGAAGTTACAGATAAGATGAAACAAAGTTACTAGAAAGGCTTTAATTACAACGTAAACTAGAAATACACGGGGAAGTCTACCAGAACAAGAAGTGCAATATGATTCAAGCAAAAATATGAGGGGCACGTGAAAAAATAATATACTTTGGTGAAGATTATGTTAGAGTAACTGCAGTAGGAAATTGCAGTTAAATTAAGTAAATATTAACAGTGACCAACATGGACTGTCAGGAGAAAAATTTTTAAGTAATGTATTTCTTTGACGTTTTCACCCAAATTCAGGTCTTTTTCGTCAAAATGTAGGGTCGAAAGTGAAATATATAATTACATAATACGTGTTTTAATAAGGAGATAAAACTACTACAATTAGACAGGCAAATAAAAGTTCTTTGAAACTGAAAAATAGTTAATTGACTTACAGGCTAATCGAGAGGGAAACGGGACTAAAGGTTTTGCTAAAATGCACTTTGATGCGCAGATAGAATCAGTCATATTTTACGTGATGAGCTTCAAGCCTTTAGGCCCGCTCTTCCGTCTGACCACGCATATTTCGCTAACATTCTTTCTTCATTTATCGGAGAAAGAAAGTATTTCTTGAGCGCCGAAACAGGCAATTTGAATTTAGCTCAGAGGCTTCTTTTAAACTTGAGGATCTTTTACATGCAATAAATCTACAACATGGGACCGCCAAAGTTACTTCCCTTCCGATGAAAGATGCATGAACTTTTTTTTGCTTTTAGAAATTGTTTTGATCGGGTTTTGAGTACTGGTGCCTCCGCTTGAGAAATGCAAACGAAGCATATTTTCGCCTTCGGCCCGCCCATAAGAATCCGCGGCTTCGACCGGGCTTTGGGTGCGATACGGCCGCTGGAGGCCCGCTGAACCATCAAAGCACCGCCGGCGGCGGGCGGGCGGGCCGGAGACGTGCGCGGCGGCGACAGGCGTGGGGCGTGCGCGCGCTTGCGTGCGGCGCGGCGACGCGTGCGCGGCTGCGTCTGAGGCCGCCGCCGGACCCCATCACAGGCGCCGCCGCCGAAATCGAACCCGGCCCCCGAAAGCTCCTGCGGCGGCGGCGCGGCAGCGGTCGCTCACGCGAGCACTCGCCGCCCCCCGCCCCCGCCCCGCCCCCGCATCGCTCGCTGGGCGGCCCTGCGCTTCGAGTCGGATGGCGGCGGCTTTTCGACACTATACATAGACAGCTGGGTCGAATTCGGCCGCTGTCTGGAGGAGAATTCTAGCGATGATAGCCCTGTTGAGAGTGGTTGATTAATGCTTTCGGGCAAGTCAACTGCTAAGGTCGTTAGTTCTGTAAGTGTAGTGCATGTTTTTACAGCTAGAGATGGGGTGATCTTCCCCTGCTGGATGGCAAAATCCGGTAAATCGACGCCTACCTACATCACAGCAGGCGCCGCTCTCAACATCTCCCTCTAGCAGGGCACGTCCTTACAGTGGCAAACGTTGCGCTCTCGCCATGTATTGCAGTATAGTTCATACGAGTGTATATGTGCGTAAGTGCTAAGAATAGGACAAAGAAAATGAGGGAAAGATTGCTGTCTAGAGGAGAATTTTAGCGGCCGGCTGCTCTCATCGCTAGTCTTCCTTGATTTCTCCTATCAACTCCAGGCGAATACCTGAGCACTACCCTAATAAACGGTCCATGGACCGCGCGCGATCATTTCTTCCTCTTCCTTGTCCTAGTCTCACCCCTTACTTACACCCACATACATTTACACGCATTTCACTATCACACATGCCGAAAAACCAACAGGGAGCTTAGATCTAGTCACGGCTGGGGTGAATTGAATTGGATTGAATTGAATTGAATTTGCCTTATTTTTACGTGGCAAGACTCAGGCCCGCTCTTCCGTCTGACCACGTAAATTTTGCTACACTCCTTTCATCAACTAGAAGAGAAAGGAGGTATTTTTTGGGCGATTTTGAATTTAGCTTAGAGGCGTCATTTAGGCTTGAGGATCTTTTACATGCAAGTAAATCTACCAACATGGGACAGCCGGCTTTACTTCCCCTCCGAAGGAAGGAGTACGAAGGATCTTGTCGACCTAAAAATCCACGGCTTCGATCGGGTTACAACCCGCGAGCATGGGTAAATCAGTACGGTACGCTAACCGTCACACCGCCGCCGCCGGGTGCCTCTCTGGTGGGAGATATCGCGTTGGAAAAACCTCTCAAACCGGCGTGTAGGTCGGCGCCGGATTTTACCTTTCAGTGCTGGAAGTTCACCACCCCCTCTCACGATAAAAACAAACATGCATCACACACGTACGGGACTAGTGACGTTAGCAGTTGCGTGGCCGGAAACACCAAATCAATCAATCAATCAATCAACCATTCAAGTCAATCCGAGAACCGGAGCGGCCCCGCCCCCACGCCCACACTCGCGCTGGAGAGCGCATGCGCGAGACGTCACCGCCAATTCCGCCTCCGGGATAATAAATATTGGGAATTGCAACCAAGAAAAATACTGACTTTTTTGCCAATATTTATTATTCTCGACCAGCAACACCATTTTCATATCACTTTTCAGTATCATTGCGCAATGCCCTTTACAGTGATAAGAGTTTTACCCGTAGCAGCGATGATAAACAATGCAAAACCGTTTTCATTAATTAAGAACTAAAAATAATGTTGGTCGCAAATTATGCATGAATAAGGGGACAACCTGCATGACGAACGGCACTACACCAGCAATGCAGCGCTCAACTGGCGACCCCGAGACACGCGAAAACAGCCTACCGGCGCGGCACACCCTCCAAGGCTTTTAGCCAAAGGGCAGCCACATAATATAAATGCTAACGAGCTGAAATGTGTTCAAATACTAGGAGGTGCTTTGTGTAATTACATGGATACCTGATGTGCTGTTGTAAAAGCCCTAGTTACATTTATTGTAAAAATATTATGAGAATACAATGTTCATAGATGTTGCTTTCTGTTGTTTCGATGGAATCATTTCATACATTGCATGGGATAGCTACGGCATCCTCCCTTAAATATTTGAAATACGCACGCTGCTTTTAAATAGTGTAAGTGAATGTTTGTAGATAATTGAAGGGAAAATTGACAATGTTGCTATCTTAAGTATGCCAGGTGGAGAAATAAAGAATGACCATTCGTATTCGAGATAATGCGGATAGGTCTAGACCTACGTTGAAATGCGATGCCCCGGAAACTCTGGGTAGATATTGATGAAATGCATGGGAAAGTTGTGTGATATACGTCACATACGGGTTCAATGGCCAAGGCTTTTTGAGGATTCTTATTTCTTCTGTATCAAAGGGCGTTTACTTCTATTCTGAGGACTTTTCTTTTCGACGACAAATTTTGTTGATAAAAGTTAGGGCGGCCTGACACCAGACTAGTCACACGTAAGTGAGTTGAGGTCATAATAGTTTTGAAAGTAGCTAGAGCATTAAGTCGATTAAGTCGCCCGCAGGGTAAAAATATCAAGTGACGCCCTTGGTGAATAGAAAATGTATGGTTTATTAGTTCGTTTTTTAATCAAACGAGAATTCAAAAATCTTTAAATGTGTTCTGCATCAAAAGATTATAAAAAGTATTGTAATCAATATGGCGACAGATCGAACAGAGTTTTTATTCAATTACTAGTAGCTACTACTGCTACTCAAGAAGCGTCTGTGGTTATATAAGAAAATCTAATACGTAACATTGACATAAGAGTGAATAATGAATTTTTAATTCATGGGAACATTTCAAAACGGTAATTTTCGTATTAGATAAAAAATAGCATATTACGTGTATATCGATTAATTTTTCTAATTAGAGCAGAATACATCTATTTATATTTTGTTTCCTGAGTGCTATTTATTGGTTGGTAGATGACCGGGATACAGTATTCAGAAGGCCCACGCCTTATTCGGAAGTAGCATTTATAAGAGGTTGCTAGATGAGTGTCGTGACGTCACCAGCAATGCATGTGGAATGCAACGGTGACCAGTATTGATGCGGAGTTGGTGCATCGACGTGATGCACGAGGCGTTGCTAGAGCAAGCACAGAAGACAAAGAACGCGGCGACCGCGAGGTGGGCGCTTTTGGCGCGTTGCCTGCGCGCGTGGCGGCGGCGGCAGGGGAAGCGTCCGATATGGCGTGGGCGTGGGCGCGAGCGGGGGCGTGGGACGGGGCGGGCGGGCGGGGCGGGGCGGCGGTCCCCGCGGCGCATATGCGGCGCGAGGCGGCCGCCCGGCTCCCCGGGATAGGCGGAGGGCGGCGCCGGGGCGGCGGCGAGTCGGGCCCGATAGCCGGCGCGCGCCGGTGGGCGCTGGCTATTATACACGTCATTAGTCCCAGCCCAGACGCCCGGGTGGCGCGAGGGGACGGGGGGGCCGGGGGCGGGGCGGGCGGGCGGCGCGCGGCGGGGGGGGGGGCGGGGCGGGCGCCCGGGGGGCGCCCTCGTGTTTGCCCCGCTCGTCGCCCGTGACACGAAACGCCTGCCTCTCGTCCCCTCGCCCCTTCCCTCCTTCCCCCTATCGCTTTCCTCTCCCCCTGGGTCTCCTCCCGCCCCACCTCAGCGCTCGCTCCTCCGCCCCCTCGTCCCCCTCAGCCCGTTGCCACGACCCCCCTCGGCACTGCGTAATGTTATCACGCTGTGCCCAGTAAGTTGACTGTCAATGATTCTACCCGAAGGGCGGACGATGGAAGCTTGATTGTGTTTGTCGATTGCAAGCCAGTCAAACTATTTCTAGGCAGGGAAAAGAGAGAGTTGTTAATCTTGAAAAAAATTACGGCTAATATAAGAAGGGGAATTTTAGATTTCTTTGTTGTTGCAGAAAAGGCATTTTGTCTGGTATTCATGAGTCTGGTTTAAAAGGGGGTTATCATCAAGAAGCACCTCAACATAAATTACTACGTTCCTCGTAACAATACTTTCTGATTTTTTTCCCCTCCAAATAAGGCCAATAACTCTAAGTAGTAATACATTTATGATGTAGATTAATTCTTCTAAAATGAAAGTTGAATGAAAAATTAATGAATTGACCCCATAGAACATTTAGAACGAAACGTGAATATGTGATGCAAACTCAATGCTAAGGTCGCTATTATAAGAGGTTGTTTCAGTGATCAAGTTGACATTGCAGGCCAGTTGCCGCTTCTCTTACAAACGTTCTAGTTATTCCGTACGTCGGCTGTTTGGTTACGAATTTATTTTATATTCTTTAAATTATGTTACAAAAATTTCAAAAAACAATTATGAAAGAAGTTAAAAATAAACTGTTAAATAAGTTAAGCTCTTCGATAAAAAGAGTGCATAGCCTGCAAATAATAAATCAGAAGGAAAATCAGTCACGAAATTTGTATATAAGGCACAACATCTTGATATTACCTTATTCAGATCTTAAATATTCAATATTTTTTCAGTGAATTTTAGTCATTACATAAATATAGGCAAAAATATACATCACAAAAAAGGGCAAAGCAACAAAAAAAAAGGTTTGGAATATTTAATTTAAGCAGAATGCACTCCCGTTATTTGTTTGCAGTACGCTTTAAATTTCTGTAAAAACAATCGATCATTGACCGGCAGCGACTCGGATTTTTTTTCCTGAAGATCACTTGTTCCGACGAGAAGCGACAGATCCTTAATTTCACACTCAATTGGCACGTCCGGATTGGTGAAGGTGCAATTGATGATTGACGTTGAGTGATGATTGATTGATTGATTGATTAATGATTCCGAGGCGCGTTCAACTGTTCAGGGTCATGGCGCCAGTAAGCTGTGTTGAGTTTTTTCTGGTGGGGAGGGCAGTGATTTCACTCGATGGTGAGACCCGACGTCCCCCCGTACCTTGTGTATGTTACGTATGTGTGTGTGTGTAGTGTGTGTGTGTGGTAAGTAAGGCATTTCGCGCAGATTTCGTCACGCGGCCTTTGACCCGTTTGTTACGGCACTGCCTCCGGCCATTTCCACCTGGACTTGCATGGGAGAAACCACGGCAAAAACACTCCCGATCAGACGCAAGCCAGCCGCCACCATTCTCCTCCAGACAGCCGCGCTGCATTCCGACCGTAGCTTGCGAAGCTAGTGGCCTGCCCGTGGATATGCTGCGATCCGGCCGCCGGGGGGGGCGAAGGTCCAGGCAGGGGTGGACGAGGCGCGCGACGCCGCCAGAAGCGTGCAGGGGGGCGAGCGTTAGCGCGCGAAGGTGCAGGCGAGAGCGGGCAGCGGGCGTGGCCGCCTGCAGAGCGCGGGCGCGCCCCGGCAATCACCGCGCCTCGCGCCGCCGCCGCCGCCGCCGCCGCCTCCGCCTCCGCGGGCCTCTAATCCGCGCGCCGCCGCCGCCGCCGCCGACTCGCGCATTAGCGCCACCAACCGCCGCCGATCGGATGATCCGAGCGCGTCCTAATGTTTCCATTCCGATTCTCGCCGCTGCCGACGAGAAGCCTCCGACGGTGCCCAATGTGGGCAAGTGGGGATTTCCGCCAAACGAACTGTGCTTCACACACGGGGGGGGGAAGTTAAGGCGATTGTGTAACGATTTCATTTCCCTTTCAACTTAAGTTTTCTTAATCAAAAATGTTTCGTTTCCGAGGACTCTCATTTCGTTTTTTTAATGTTCAATTACGGAGTATTAAAATTGTTAAAATAATATATATTTTACAGCCATTATTCCATCTTTGAAATAAAATTAAGAAATTTGAAGAATTTTTATTGTAGTATCTCATTACTCTTAAGAACACTAATTGACATTGTTTTCTGATGTTGTATGTATGTGTTTCTCTTTACGACACGTTCTGCTTCAGTTCTGACTGTTTCCAAACTGAAAGCTAAGGTCGTCGCGCGGCGCCGTGTCAGTGCTTTGCTAGCAGGGACCGAAGACATCGTTCTGAGGTACATTAGCAAATAAAACCATCCACCCGGTCTTCCAAGGCTCCATTTTCTCTAAGGAAGTTTCCACAGGTGTAAAGAACGTATCATCTACTAAGTTGTCTTCCTAGACCGAGATCGTTTCAGTACGCAGTGGCATGCCACTGCGCCTTCGTGCAAATAGTTCTAAGAGTAGTGTACTGTATATATAAGCGCAGTGAATAAGTTATAACGTCAAATTTCCCACCTCCTCAGGCCACGACTTTTAACTCATCTCATTATTGATGACAGTAATTTTATTGCCTTTGCAATGGTGAGAAATCGGGTGAAGTTTAAAAAATTTCATTGAATCATTACAAAATTTTTCACGAATGTGCAAACTTAAAAGTCATGCTCTGAAAATTAGAAAATTTCACTTAACCCGCCTGCGCGTACTGATATTAGAACATTCCTTTTGCTCAATCAAATTGTATTTGTTTAAATTTTCATATTGTCTTCGAGTTCGATTCTCACAGAGGCCATCTGTATACTCAAAAACATATTTATATTTTTTTGTTTAATTTAATTTGTAATAATTTTTTATTCAGCGTATCAGAATTACGTCTTGTAAGAAGAGGTGTCATGTCACACTAGAATCAAACCAAGACAGGAGTTGTTTGTTTTAATTGAAGTTTGGTTTGGTGGCCAATTATCGGTATGTCATAGTTAAAAACTTGACAGAAATATATCGGTTGAATGACTCAAAATTTGCATTATTAATGCGTTGATATTGTATTACAAATGTCGTTGATGTTTCATGTAAAGTACTTTTAGAAATAAAATTATCCGTTTCAAATCCGGCTACGAAATCGATCAGAGAGATTGAGGAACATCATTTGTGATGAAAATCCTACTTAACGTGCAACCGCTAGCGTTGTTTTCAAATAGACGGACGAAAGAACAGGCGCAGACAGTTCGCCTTTAACCGATTTTTCAGCATCAAGGGTCAGCAAAACGAGGATTGTGACTATCAACGTGTTAGAGAAACTGACTGATTTACTGTGCTTATGTACAAGAATTATCCAGTGTTTCAGAATCCGACAAAACGAGGTTCTTCTGACGCTTTTAGACAATACTCTATACTCTGTACGCAGAAAGTGAAAATTAACCAGAAATTATTTTAATAATCTTTAATAATAATTATCATCCAAAATCTTAATAATTATAATTTTGACTATTTATTCTATTCAATATATTATGCATTGAAAATTATTGTGTGGGTGAAATATTACGTATCAAAAAATCAAATTTGAATAAAAATTCTGATTGAAAGCAAAACTCGCAGTTTATTATTTAAAAATTAAAAAATAAGAGAAAACATAGTTTGACATGAAAAGTTTCGTTTGTTAATGCACCTCTATTAATCTCAAAATATACTCATTGGGATCATTTACCATTTCGTGTAACTACTTCAATAACAATATATTTTAAAAAATGGAAAACGTTAGTGATGTACTGGCACTTTGGAAGCGCTGGCGGCGAAGAGGAATTCAGAAACCGCGTGTAGTGGGTTGAAGGCGAAGCGGTAGCCGTCAGAAGCGGTAGAGGTGAAACGATGGTCTCTCGCGTAAAAAACACTCACCCGATCTCGGAACCTATACTTGAGGGCTTAGAAGAGAGACTTCAAGATGCCTACGGGAAATTATACACATTATTCTGTTGCCGCAAATGCAGGGATTCTTAGGGCACAAATATCATGCATTTATGCTCACTGAACATCTCCACGCCCTAATAGGCAACAATGAAAAGGAAGCTCCTATTGTTCTACTTATCAAAATTCACCCAGCATAGAAAGGCCTATCATGAATTCAGAAAGGGTGATAATTACCCACACTGATGTGAAGAAATAAAATTACTTTGTAATACTTCACTACGCTGACGCTGTTAGAGAATCTGATGAGTAATTTTATTTCTACGAAATCAATAATGTCGCCAGAGAATTTGAACCCGAATTAACTACGTGGGAAACTGAAAATGGTTCAATGAGGAAACAGGAGACGTATTTCTGGTGACAACGGTTCACTTTTAGACATTATTAATGTAACTACCCAAATAACAGGTCCATCAAACGGTGTCCGTGGGAAAATAACCCGTGGTATCTGAGGGGGGGGTCCTTCCCGAAGAACGAACGGGCGGCTAACACCATTTGAGAAAATAGCTCCTGCGTCAGTGGAGGCCGTCGCCAGCGAGGCGCGCCCGTTTTGCCGCGCTCTGAGCGCGCGAGGGGGGGGGTGCAGCTTCGGGAGTTTCAGCCGTCGATCGCGCGCGTCAAGTGGCCTCCGCCCAGAGGCTCCGCGCCCCGTCGGCGGGGGAGAAATGCCCAAATTCTTCGATTGATTGTTTAGCGATTCCGAGCACTTCAACTGCCACGGTCACTAGTCCCGTAAGTGTAATGCATGTTTCTTGCTTGGGAAGAAGCGGTGGTCTTCTCCCGCTGTACGGTGAGATCCGACGCCGACCTATCGTCGGCAAGCTCGGGTTTTCCCAACCAGGTATCTCCCACCAGCGGGACACCGCCCCAGCCGGGAAAATCTTAAGCTTCCGAACGATCTTTGGACTGTGTGGCAATGTAGTGCGTGTTAGCGTGTGTGTATAAGAGGTCAAGATAGGACAAGGAAGAGGAAGGTGAGATCGCGCGTGGACCGTGGCCCGTTGGTTAAGGTATTGCTCCGGCATTCGCCTGGTGTTGATCGGAGAAACCACGTAAACGTAGCGATAAGAGCAACTGGACGCTACAATTCTCTTTCGGGCAGAGGCGGAATTCCCTCCAGCAAATGTCGAAAGTCTGCCACTGACAGGACTCGCGCCCTAGGACCTTCCGGTCAGAGTCGCTGCAGAGACGACGGCCATAGTGGCTCTCAGTTAACTCAACCGGAACAAAATGTGATTGAAGAGTGACTGATAGAGAGGAAAAGATGAATGAAAATGACGCTAACAAAAGAAGAGAGAGGGAATGAGAGAAAGAAGAAACGAAATATTCAGGGGGCAAAATCTCTGTGTGAATGAAAGAATAGCTCAAAAGAAATATGAATCCAAAAATGAAAAGAAACCAATAAAAGCACACAAAGCAAAGCAAGAATGAGAAATCAACATAGGAAAGGTAAGAATTGAGAACTGTAAACACAGATGTGAGGAGTACAGCAGACGAGAAAAAAAAATTTAAAAGTAAAATCGTTGCATGAAAATTAATCTGAGATTTGTATGCGCCAGGACACCAGGGCCGCAGTCTATTGGAAGAAGGAAGAGCAGGCATTCGAATGGTTGAGTGGGAAGGGCGAGTGCAGGCCTCGGAGGTGACGCTGGCTGCCTGCAAAGGTGTCCTTTCTTCCGGCAATTATCCGCGCAATTTGCCGCCGAGAGACGCTAGTGATGTAAGAGGCTGCGCTGACGAACTGGTTTGGGGCGCTCTGCTGTCTCCTTGTGGTGCGCAGCAGCACTCAACTGGCAAGGTTTCCTGTGTCTGTCTGCCGCCCCGACTAAATGTAGGAGCAACCATTTCGCAGAAACTCATTTGGAAATATTAAAAGAAAAGAGAAAATTTTATTTTCTTATTGACAAATGACTACTTTGAGGAGCAACAATGAAAGTTTATGATAAAAAAATAGTTTCTTATAAGTATCTACATTTAATTCAAAATTTAAATTAACTATCACATAATCTTCGTTTGTTACAACAGGAAAAACGTGAAAAGGGATTCGAGTGTGACACTTTGTTGATGCCATCAGAATCAAATTACGCTGAAATATCTATAAGATTAGGATTACACATTGAAATTCATGAGTGGATAATCGCTAATATTGCAAATGTTTGTCATATTGTCAAGTGATTCGTGTCGCCGAGCAGTTCTTGTCGCTGCCCGTACAGGTGTCAAAACGTGAAAGTTTAAAACTTCTATGAAAAATAACATAATAAAAAAATGATCATTTTTTGCAAACGAATATTGCGTGATGATAAACTTTCCCATGTCACATTTGTCTTTGATTTTCAGGCAATTCCTAAAGACTCGTGTCACGCAGGCACACGAAATCACTTTCTGACACAGTCAAAGTTATTTGGTGTACGTGCCGAACATCAGCATCGACGTTTGCCTAACAATCACGACCAAAGGCGACATGCGTATCTCCATTGTATGAAATTTCCTGCAGAATGTTCATTGGCAAAAAGTGATCATTTCTTCTCTCTCCTCACGCCCTAGAGGTTTGTAACATTCACTCCGAGACAGCTGCATTTCGCAGGCCGGTGAACGCCGTCAGGGCGAAGGCGGAGATGGTGGCTCGAGGCTGAAGCAGCGCACGGCGCAGGTGCGCGGCGTGTGGGGCGGTGCGAGGGCCTCCTCCCCCCCACGGCGCCAGTGCTGTTCGCAGCAGAGCGCTGCATGCGCAGGCCCCGCGCGCTGCGCCCTCAAAAATCCATTACCGGTTCCCCCGAGCTGAGATCTTAATTCTTCCGATAAGTCCCAGAGACTTCGAGCGCGCAGGCAACGCGTCGCCGGCGAGTGAAAGCGAAGCACAGAGGAAGAAGATTGGAGACCAACAGCTCACAAGACCTTAAACGCAAAGCTCAGTGAGTTTCGTACACGTAGAATAAACTGAAGATCAAGGGAAAGCCAGAAAGAAAGAACTGGAAACAAGACAAACTGAACAGAGTTATTAAGTAAAGTTTAATAAGCCATCACGGGATTCTTAAAAGGCCACAAAAGTGATTTATAAAATTGATATAGATGATTGGTAAAAAAAAGTGTCGAAAGGCGAGAAACGAGATAGAGATAAGAAGAAGAGAAGAGATTTAGAGATAGAGATGTAGAGAGAGAGAGAGAGAGGAGAGAAGAGATAGAGAGAAGAGAGAAGAGATAAGAGAAAGAGAAGAGATAGAGAGAAAAGAGAAGAGATAGAGAGGAAAAGAGAAGGAGATAGAGAGAAAAGAGAAGATATAGCAAGAAAGAAAGGAGAAGAGATAGAGAGAGAAAGGAAGAGAGATAGAGAGAAAAGAGAAGAGATAGAGAGAGAAAAGAGAGAGATAGAGGAAAGAGAAGAATAGAGAGAAAAGAAAGATAGAGAAGAAAGAGAAGAGATAGAGAAAGAGAAGAAGATTAGAGAGAAAAGAGAAGAAGATAAGAGAGGCACAAAGAGAAGAGATAGAGAGAGAAAGAGCAGAGAGAAAGAGATAAGAGAATAAGAGAGAGAAGAGATAGAGACGAAAAGAAGAAGAGATAGAGCAGAAAAAAGAGAAGATGATAGAGGAGAAAAGAGAGAGATTAAGAGGAAAAGAGGAAGAGATAGAGCAGAGAGAAAGAGATACAGAGAGAAAGATACAGAGAGAAAGAGATACAGAGAGAAAGAGATACAGAGAGGAAGAGATACAGAGAGAAAGAGATACAGAGATAAAGAGATACAGAGAGAAAGAGATACAGAGAGAAGAGATACAGAGAGAAGAGATACAGAGAGAAAGAGATACAGAGAGAAAGAGATACAGATAGAAGAGATAGAGAGAAAGAATCAGAGAAAGAGAATGAGGAAGAGAAGGAGAGAGAATAAGAAAAAGGGAGGGAGGGAGAAGCGGGTCACCCCAGGGGCCAGGGCGCGATCGGGCGCCGGCCAAGCCCGGGCTTTCTCACGGCCGCCGCCGCCGCCGCCGCCTCGACCGGGGCGGAGGGGCGTAATGGCGGGCCGACTTTTAATGAAGTTAAAATTGCAGCGGGCGCGCGATGCATATCGCCTCAGCGGCGCAGCGGCGCCAGTGAGCGCAGGCGCCGGCGCTGGCGCGGGGGCGGCGGGGGCGGGCGCGGGCCCCGTCGATGGGCAGCGGCGCACCGGCCGCGGAGCATTGCACCGCGCAAAGAGTTCGCAGCACTTTGTTTTATTACAGCGGGGTTTTTTTCTCTTTGACCAATAAAAAGATGATCCCAAATGACCATGCACAATAAAAATTATGCATTCAAGACAAAAGTAGACACCAATACGTTAAACGGCACACATTCAGGTATATTCGTGTTTTAGGTTGTTTTCAAATGTTCGAACGTTAATTTCTTCATTACCTCTGGAGAACTGCGGGAAATCTTTCCAACTTGAAAAACCGCTTTTTGTGTAAATAAAAAATTTAGTTGTAGTAAATGACAAGTTAAAATGGTACAGTAGTTTTTATTATTACTGAATTTATTTATATGCAAAAGATTTTTCCGGCATATTGCATTACAGATGGTCTTAAACATATTGTTTTCTATGGAAAGTAGTTTCATGGAGACTCACCTTCTGTGTCAATAGATAACTCTAATCTTACGTTGTTATCGTGAGGTGCTTGTACATTGAGCAGACGGATTAATTATAACCGGCAAATTAATAAGATACATTACTTAATTTAAGCGTCCTAGTCATTAATTGAGCGTAGTATTTTGAAACAGGATATCATCTACTTCACTACGAAATGTATTTGTGCTCTACGTATGTGTACTGTTACGCGAATTCGTGTCAGAAATGCTTACTGCTTATCCACAAGAACAAGGACTGGTTAGATGAAACTTATGCTATCATATTCTTCAAGAAAAAAGACAAACATTTGAACGAGAAAATTGAATTGAAAAGATAACTGTGGAAGAATTCCCGATAAAATATATATTTCGCTGTGAACCGTAACAATTGGACTATAAGAAAAATTGGAGTTTCAAGTTCGTTGACAAAATCTTTGCATTATTTTATGATGTTTTATAATGATTAACAGAACTTCCACGAAGCCACCGGCTGAATTTAGCTCAGTAGCAGAGTATTGTTTGTCCAGTGACCCTCATCGAGAGATCCTAGGGATCACGTCCCCATTGTGTTGAAGTTTCCACGCTAGCTTAATAGCTAGGTCCAATTCAGACGCTGACTACAGTAGAGTTCCAACGGTAGGATCGTCTGATCAGTACTTCTCCGCGGTTTATCCTATCAATAACAGGTGAATGCTGGATGAAGGCCTAGCATACGAGCCACTGACCACGCGCACTCTGTTCTTCATATTTCTTGTCTTATCCCCTTACCCACACTCAAACACTTTCATGAGCTGCACTACCGCAAATTCCGGGAGAACAGTTGGGAGCTTAGAGCTTGTCCAGGCTGGGTCAGTGACTTAGGCGGTGATGGGGATGTCCTCTAAAAGCCTAGATGTACATTGGCGTCGAAATTCACCACCAAACTGGTGAGGACCACCGCCACTTCTCACGATAAAACATTCACTATTAATGACAACAGCAGTTGATGGGCCTGGAGAGATCAATCAAACCTTCGAATGCCTTTATTAACGCTTTCACCTAATCACATCAAGTATTTAACATACGATTACAATGGCTAGCGAAAACGTAATCTCGTATCCTCATTTGTCGCGTGGTGCCAGTGTCGCAGCTCGCGGACCGCCCGCCATCCGCGCAGAGCAGTCATCCTCGGCGAGGGGCTTCGCCGGCCAATGGCAGCGCCGTCGCTTAATGCAGCGCGGATAATGGGCGGTTATCAGCGCGCGCGCGGAGGTCGAGGCGTAATGGGCGCGTTTTGTCCCGCGGGCGCGATCCGCAGGAAGCAGATAAGCCGCGCGCAGCCAACGGGAGCCCGCCGCGCGCGCGCCGCCCCAGCGCCCCAGCTCCCCAGCGCCCCAGCAACCGCGCTGCCCCGACGACGCCATTTTTCAGTGCACCAGCCCCGGACCGGGTGTCGACACCGGCGGATTTACCGTTTTCGACAACCCATAAAAAAGTTTTCAGGCCCCTGGTTTGGCTGGTAACAATATTTTTGAGATTGGGGGTTTTAACATTTTTACTAAAAATTAATTAAACGATTAAAACACGCCTTTAAATAATATTTTTATTAAAATAATAAATTGAAAATATTAAATTTAAAAATTGAAAATGGTCCTCTCCAATATAAGAACATCTATAAGTCAAATTAGCTGCAATATAATTCAACACTGTATTAATCTAAATGAGTGTTGGTTTGAGATTGATTGATTGATCCGACACCGGATCAGGAAAGAACAAGCGGGCGGCTAGTCATTAATAAAAACCGAACTGATTAAAAATGCCTTTTCGGCGATTTTTTGTTCATAAAATCAGAAATAGTATCGTTTAAAGATAAAATATCAGAGCTTATCAATTAGACTGAATATTATTGTAAGTGAAATGAGTTTGTCTTGTCACATACTAGCTCGATACTAGTTTCTAACCCTTTTAAGTTCACTAAATGATCTTTCTACCAGTACAATTTGTAATCATAAAAGTTAAACAAACTCGAAAGGCAGAGTCAACGGGTAACTCAAAGTCCAATATTTGTGTTTGAATAGGTCAAACACCGGGTATATGAAAAGAGACCACTCCAATCAGCCAATCAGAACGAGGTGACACATTTTGGCGCGGCGAATTTTGTCATGCAGTCGAGAAGTTCAAAACATAATATATGAGAATGAAAATGTCTCTCTTACATAAAATCTAATTTTAACTTCAATAACGGCTATAAAAACGTTATTTAATTTTTTTCTTTAGGGAACTAATTATAAATTTGTATAAGTGTATTTTCTTAATTTTGTTTAAGAATGTTTGAGGCCCCTAGCTGTAGCTCATTTATGTTGACTGTGAATCCATCACTGGGTAGCGAGAATCTCATTGCTCTGCTGGTTTCTGCGGTGCTCAAATGGCAACGTGGGCAAAATCGGTCAGGCAGGCGCACATTGGCCTGCACACATAGACAAGCACGTATGCACTCATACGCAGGCACATGTTGTTCATTAACAAATTTGCGACATTTCCGAATTTTACGTTTTTCGATTCATCGTAAACGTGATTCAGTGTGAATATGCATGTAATGTTAAAAATTGCCTCTTAAGTTGTTATTTCCATAGAAGACCAATTGTTTATGAGACTGAAGAGCTGCATCAATGTTGAATAGCAACACCGGCAAGGTACGCGATTCCAGAGGCTACAGTGATTAGCTGCTAGAGAGAAACAGTGCTCTGCCGCATTAAGAGCTCAAACTGGTATTTTAAATCAAAATCAGTGCATATGCACGTAAATGCACGAGTGTTTGTAGAATACTGTAAAGGTCTGAAATGTGTATTGAATCATAAAATGGATATTTTCTTTTGCAAAGTTCTAAGCAAAATAGGATAGAAAAGTGATATAATATGAAATATTTTGAGAAAAATCCTGAAGAAGAGAAAATGCTATATAATATTAGAAAAAAATATCAAAGTTTGCTCGTATTTCTAGTTTTACCAGAAAGTATATTTATTTGTTAATGATGGAAACATTTCTGAAAGTTGACATGTGTGGCTTTTAGTCGTGTACGATAATTGTGACAACTACAGCTAACAACAAATCATCTACATCAGTTAATATTTAGTGTTATCGCCTAATAAAATCGCAAAAGACACTGAAGTCTGTAAAAATGCTCTCTCCCTCGCGATGAACTACTGCTCTGTATCGCACACGTAAAAGAGTCTCATCATAAGAAAGTCTCCTTTGCAAAGTAAATACACTCTTCTCTAATGAACACTGACAACACTTGCCCTCCGCGACAGTCGAGGACGCAAAGCTGTAACAGAAACTTCTTCCTACAGACAGTGCGCAGTTTAAATGAGTTGCAGAAGCAGCGAACTTGGACTCCTGCGCGCTACCGCCGCCTCGGCGACTTTTATCGCCGCCACTGCCGCCGCCGCCGCCGCTGCTGCTGCCGCCCCGAGCAGCGCGGAGGCGAGACCACGTCGAGATCAAATCAAACACGACACAAGCATTGTCTATGCCTCGGGGCCGGAGAATGTTAAACAGGTCAGGAATGTTTCCCATCTGAATTTTAAATAATTCATATTGTAGAGTATGAATTATTCGAGCAATAAAATGGGTATTTTATTCAAATGAAAGTGTAATAACACCAAATGAACATCGGGTACCCTGGTGTAAAGAGTAAAATACGAGTGTTACAGTGCTACGGTGTGTGCAGCGTTAAAGAAATACAGCTCCACCAGCCCTTATCTCTTGACTCCTGCCCTCTCGAAGCATATTCGTCAAATTCTCGTATTATGCGGTTTGTTTATGGGAGTCGTATAGTCGCCGTACCCTACCTCCGGGTTACACGAGCCGCAAAATATGCATCCATATTGCCTTACATCGCGAGTTTCCAATTACAACCGTTCACCGCTTGAATTATTTATGTGTGGATCTATTCCAACACATACACGTCTCGATGTATTAGACGATATTAATAAATTCATATTTTTCTGAAATGAGGTCAAGGATCCCAATGATATACGACTGAACGTTTTATATAGCCAAATAAATGGCATCCTAAATCATTTCACTAGCAAATCATCCCATGAGACATCAGCGAAAGCGAAATTCAAAATAATTCTTCATCTAACAACACCTCTTTAAAATGTATACTACTTTGAATGTGTAACAACTGTGACTAGCGTAGAAAGAACTTCTTGTAAACAGCTTTGAGTATTGAAGCAGGTTAAGTTCAGTTATTTTCTGCGAAAAGAGAAGCTGAGTTTGTAATACTATTTTTATTATTATTGGTGAGGATCGAGGTAACTCATAATTCTTATATAATGAAATAAGATTTCTTAATTTCCCAGACCCTTTTATTTTTGAAATCAAATACATTCAATGGCTGATTAACTGGAATTCTAAGTTATATCAAGTATTTTTTTAAAAAATCAAATAAAATCCACTTCTTTACAAAATTATTAATAGTATCCATAGTATTTAATATTGTGAAAATGTTTGTAAAATACATCGTTGCGCCTGGAAAGCGACAAGTCAACTTTACGTCGTTGAAAAGTCACATTGGAAACGCCCACAAACGTCCTTACGTCACTTGGAGCGTGGAAACTTCTGCTGTGACAACTGCGAAGGAATTCCTCCATCAATGGAATAGTTTTCCGATACGACAGCCGCGACCTACCCCACGCCCGCCTTCTTTCCGTGCGCAGCCCGCCCGGCGCCGCACAAAAACGTGCATCTTCTCCTCGCGCGGCGCGGGAAGGCACGGCGCGGGGGCCGGGCGGCGGCGGGGGGCGGCCGCGGCGGCGGGGCGCGCGGCGCGGCGGCGGCGGGGGCGCGCGTGGGCGGCGGGGCGCGGAGCGCGAGCGGGGCGGGCGCGAGGGGCGGCGGGGGCGGCTCGGGCGGCGCGTGGCGCGGGGCGGCCGGCGGCTGGCGTCGGGGCGGCAGGGCGCGGGGGGGCGGGGCGCGGGGCGCGGGCGGCGGGGGCGCGGGGCCGCGAGGCCGCGGGCGGTGGGTGAGCTTACTGGTCATCGCGAGAGGCGTCGGCGCGTTCCCCCGCACGCGAGGGCGGCATTACGCGCCGTCGCCACGCCCCCTCCCGCCCACACAGGCCATTGACGGATGCCGCAGCTCCGGTGGCGCTCTGGCTGCAACCGTCGCTGCCGCTGATGCTGCCCGGGGCCAGAGCGGGAGGCTCCGGGATTCGAACCCCGACGATCAAGTATTTTGCTTTTTGGGTAGATTGTTCTACTTTGCCGGCCAGCAAACGGTGTCCCCTATGCCAGGGCCTGGTTGAATTCTCACGGTAGAGAGTCATGTGGCGAATTTGGCATTTTGGGCACATTGTTCTACATAGCCGGCCAGCAAACGGTGTCCCCTTTGCGAGGGCCTGGTTGAATTCCCACGGTAAGGGAGACATGTGGTGAACATGACGTATTCCTTCCACCGTGACTAGCAAACTCCGCCTGCTTTTTTCTTCGTATCACAGTTACAGAAACTGAGACTATTCTAAAGAAAGCAACACCTCTGTTTTGGCTCCAACCGGGAATCGAATCCGGAATCGCAGTACGGGAAGCTAGAACGCTGCTCAAGAGGGGTGGCGGATTTTACGCACTAATTACGCCGGTAGATCGAATTGAATCACTGCGTACAGGGCAATACCAGCGCCCGGCTGCCCTGAGCGATGACTTCCATGCTTTCTCTGATCAATTCCGGGTGAATGTCAAAGTATTACTGTAGAAAACGAATCACGGACCGCGCGTGGATTTTCGTTCCTCTTCCTTGTTATATCTTCACCCCACACACACAGACAGTACACTACCACACTTATCGGGAACTTACAGATATTCCCCCCTGGGGCGGTGCCCCGCTGGGCCGAGATAACTGAAGGCGGGAAAATTATGCTCGCCCGTGAGTAGGTCGGCGCCCAAGCTCGTGTTGCACCTCGCTGCGTAGCATGTACTACACACGGGCACTAGGGCACTACTACTCCCAGAATTAATGACTAAATTAATTGGCCGCCGGAAAGAAGTACTCACTCCCCTTTCACGCGTGTTTCACGTCGCTACGAACTCTCGTGTTATCTTCTTAGTTTTCCGCGACATGGTTTATCCTGTGAAAGTAACTAATATCTGCACTCTCAGGCTGTGGCAATCTCCTAAGCAACATGAGTTCACTTCCATTTTGGTCCTGTGAAATTGTTAATAGAAACCATTCAAAATGAGATTGAAGGCTTCAGAATGCTCAGAACTAAATTTGGTGTTACTTCTGACGGAAGCTAATCGCCACAACGCGCGCATCCGACTGTTGACATACATTTTCGCTTTTCTAAGCATTTCACGTCCCCAGTAGAATCAACTCATTTATAAAATTTAGTTCGCATGTTCATTCGGTCATTTGATTTTATCTCCGTTTTTTTATTTTATTTTCTTTATTTACCAACATCTAGGTCATTAGCGATCTCTATATCATTTAACGGTATGCTAACTGTGAAAATGACATGATATGGAGAAGATGTGGAATGAAAGGACGAACGCAAATACAACCACACGCGAGGCAGGACTCAAACCCGCGATCATTCGGTCCGAAATGACAACGGCACTACTATAACGCTACGGCGCTACCTTAACGATATCGGCCATCCGGACCGGCACTGTTTTGTTTGTGAAAAATAAATTTAACTAATATGAGATATTGTTTGCAATAGCCTACAGGTTTTTCTTGTGAGGTGTCAAGAATTCCTATGTAGGTAATGGAAGGTGCGATTGAGAAAACCATAATCTATAATCTCACACTTATCCAGAATACTTTTCTAACATACAAAGTGTGTTAAATTTGAGTTATTATTCTATGTCCAATAACTACTGTATGGATGCAAATAATAATAATAATAATAATAATAATAATAATAATAATAATAATAATATTAATAATAGTAATAATATTAATAACTGAGCTAAGTGGTTCAGTGCGGAGAGCCCTGACTTCGCAGTCGGAAGGACCGGGTTCAATCCCTCGGCCGGCCAACGTGACTGGGCTTTCGTGGCTTCCCCTCAGTCATTCAGGGGAATGTTAGGATGGTTCAAAAAGACCACGATCATCTCTCATCACCATCACTTCATGGCTTAACAACCTTTCCTTACCAAGGGATACAGCCGAAAAGCTGATTCCTATAATGACACACGTTAATCTCTCTCCGGGCTAAAATATGACTGGGCGCGGGAGAAAACGTGTAGCGTGGTCAGAAATGGTCGATACGCAAATAATAATAATAATAATAATAATAATAATAATAATAATAATATATCTTATAGGTGTTAAATATTTTTTTTCCTTCTTGCAAATCAGAAAAAAAATTGCCATTTAAATTTTTTTACTGATGTTAAAAAGGATCATTACAACAAAATGAAGACATTTAATCTGTAAGTCAATTAACGATATCTATTAACTTCTAAATGGAACTGCGTAAATGATTTGACTTTGGATTACTAAATTATCAGTTGAGTACCATCGCATATTTCGTTACTTCAACACACATTTGTCTACCAGGTTAAGTTCCGAACTAAATAAACTAAACGGGGTGCTTTTCAGCAAACTACTTGCAAGAAGAGAACGGTGCGGCCCATGTCTGACGCTCGGAAAGAGAGCGCCTCCCGGGGAAGAAGAGGCGGGGCGGCGCGGGCGTGGGGGACGGGGGGCTGGGGGGGGCGGGGGGCGGGCAGGGGTGATTCGGCCTCCGCCATCGATCCGTGCCCTCCCTGGCGCGCCCCCCCTCCCTTGGCGATCAATACGCACCCGCCACCCGCGCCCTCGAGCCCCTCCGCCGCGATTTCCAGCCCCACCCCACCCACCTCGCCCACCCCCCACCCCTTCGCCCACCCACCATCAAAATCCGCACACGTCAATTGCGCAGTATAACAACCTTAATGCTCGACTGGATAGTGATTCCGGGACCGTCGGCTGCTTAGATCATTAATCCCGTAAGTGAACTGTATGATTTTTCTCCTCATTAAGTGGTAGTGATCTACCCCCCCCCCTCCGCTGGACGGTGAGATTTGGTTGCGACCTACATGCCGTCTTATGTTTTTTAAACCTAAGTATCTCCTAACAACGGGCCACCTTCCCAGTCGGAACAAACACTAAGCTCCCGGCTGGTCTCTCGGCATGTGTGACAGTGTAGTGCATGTAAGTGTAACTGCGTGTAAGTAGGAGTAAAAACAAGGCAAGGAACAGGAAGATCGCGTGTGTAACAATCTTTAGGGATTATCACAGTTTTAAAAAAATGAAGGTAAAGAACTCAAATTTTCTTTTTCAATTTCAGTGACATTATATTGGTCTTTAAAAAATATAATTTATAATCAAGAACAGGTGATGTGATTTTTAAAAACGTTTCTATGTTTCACACTATATTGGTTATGTATGTGTTTGTTTGACATTTCTTGAATACACGTTTTTCAGTATTTATTTAAGATCGCTTAACAACAAAGAAGTGTGGTGGGCAGTATCTCACGAACATATGAGTATTACCAAACACAATTATATACTTGCAAGTTCCTTCATTTTTCTACCGCTTCAAGATATTACGTAAACTACAACGGGTAATTGTTTAATGCCTATAATTTTACACATGTTCAGAAAAATACATAAGAAAAATTGTGAGAACAAGCATTAGATGAATGTTGTCCGACCTCTATTCTCCATTTATTAATCTGGTTACCCATGTCCATGCGTCCTTCCGTCACAGCCTGTCAGATCCTTCTGCTTCTCCATTCGAAGCAAATGTATCATTTGTCGGTCTCCTGTTGAAGAACTGATCAATTTATCTGTATCTATGTGATTGATGATGTTTCTCCAAATAACACGATCTGGGAGCTGTTAAGCATCTGAAATGCGCTCTAGTCATCTTCTGACCCTCGTACTCTTCCTGAGAGCAAGGCAAGGCGACTGGCACAACTGTAAGCATACTTTCTCTAGAATATTCTGGAAGAAGTCTACAAAAACACAAGTTTTGGATGTTTTTAATGCACCTACTTTGTTGAAACTGTGTAAATTTCTTCCTTTTCGGTAAATTACTTGACATGAATTGTTAATATTTGACTAATTAGATTATCGATAATTAAACTTAATTTTGTAAAACTTATACGTAAACGATACTTTTCCATTGAACTTTCTCTTCTCCAATATAAACGAATTGGACAACATGCTAAACCGTCTTTTTATTACACGCACTAGCAAAGCACAAATAAAAAAAAATTGTGAAAATACCTGCTGATGACGCCGCTCTAAGCTTGTACATACGTATTTTGGAGGTCATTTTGGAAAGTTTTACGAATATGAATGGTTGTCTAATGTTCCTAGACCAAGTATTTTCAGAAAAAGTTTAATTCACAATAAATTATTTTTTTGCAATTTTACAGTCCGTTTTTATTTAACGATCAGTTGCCATTTTGCAATACTTTAATTCGGCATTTGTCACACTCGACGTTTAAAATCCAAAATTCATTATTTAACTTCACATCTAAAATTTAAAGAACTACGCACGTCAGCATTGATAGGTTAATTTCTCTGATGCTGTCGCTCTATTAGAAGCATTCACTTAAAAAACCAACCAACGAAGGTGTATAAAAACACTCTAACACAGGTGAACTGAATGTGGGAACCGGTACGAGATCCATGGCCAAGGGTACGACCCCTCGCTGACGTGCTCTGCTGGGGCCCTCCCACCGGGAGACCCTCCAAAGAAAAAAACAAGCATCATCGCGCGCTGCGGGGGCAGGAAGGGGCGGAGGGGGGGCGGAGGAGACTTCCATAGCAATACGCGTAAATCTACCTCCGCGCCGCGCCGCGCCGCGCCGCGTGCGGAGCACAGATACTCGGCAATATATTCCCTGCGAACGATCTACCGCGGCGTACGAGCGGTGTTAACGGCCGGATCTCGCGTAAGCGGCGGGNNNGCGGGCGGGCGGGCGCAGGACAGGCCGATGTCTCATCCCGCCGCCGCCACCGCGAGGGAGCGCACAAAGAGAATCCATAAGGCAAAGACGCGCGACCGCAATTTACACCGTGACTTCACAACATGGCAGCGGCGCTGACAGCAGAGTTCAAGGGGCTGGAGGTCACACACATGCTCACGAACCCGCGGCGTCGAAGGGAAGTGACATGGCACGAGCGATACCTTTTTGGTAAAGTAGAATGGCGGCTTCGTTGGCGACGGTTGAGAGAAGAGACATGTGGACAGTGTTGATAGACTAGAGCGCTTCTATTATCTGTGGCGAGATATGCGGGAGGGAGTAATACTTGAGACATGATACATGGCAAGACTTTGCAACAAGCATATTAATGAGTAACGATGGCAGAGGTTTTACCCATTTCGAGTATAGTCGCAAATTCTCTGCGTGTTCTGGACTTGTCAGAGAAGAAGGAAATGACAATGGAGTCAGAACTCCTATCTTTTGTTCTTGTATATTATGGATCAAAAAATTATGGGTGCTGCCAAAGAGGCTAGTGGAAAAACCGCTGACACACAGAAATATTTCGAGAGTGGAGGTAATTTAAGCATAGATAAATTGTTATCAATTTACATAATTTTCGGAAGAAAGCAAGTATCAGCTTTCAGAAAAACATTTTTTACCTTTTCGCTAATTTATTTTTGAATCGGAAAGAGCGAATATAAATTCAAGTAGGAAGCTAACAAAATAGCAATGTTCACAGAAAGTCTGAAACCACATTTATTTTTACTCTTCATTGCTGTAGTAATAAATATTCTCTGGGTATTTGTCAACACGTAAACTTACACTTAAGTTATTTGCCTTAGCTTCGGGAAGGAATAATGTAGGAGTAATAACCAATTAGATGATACATCACATGAAAATACACCCAGCTAGAAAGCTAGAGCGTTATTTAAGAAGGAATTATAAACTAAAATGATTAGCTCGTAGAACCAGCATACCATTAAAAATACTAGTTGGAACCATGCGAACATTTCAAACTTTGAAAATTATTGTGTTACAAGTGAGAAAACCTTCCAGTAGAAACCCAGCCGAACATCCCAGGCGTGGGTCAACATTTTAACATATCTATACATTTGTCAACAAACAGAGGCAGCCTCGGGTGATTAAAATGGCCAATTTAATTTCCTTTGATTTGGAAATTCTCCCCTTTTCTGTCCAGTAGCACTACGGAGGGACGATCAAAAGAATTTACCCGCCAAAGGTGTAATAAAGATAATACAATGTGCAAAACGCTCTCATTTTGAAGAGTAGGTCTAAAGAAATATAACTTGGTTCCTCTCTGCGGCCAACTTCGGGGCTGAGGTGGCGCTTCTTCTGTCTTATGTTCGACGGTAACGTGTGTTGTGCGTTGGAAGTGCACCTGCTGATTTGAAGTGCATCTGAAATTCTGCATTCTTCTATTAGGAGGGAATGAAATGTAAAATGAATGAACTTTTTTTCACATACACCATGAGTTCTCACGATTGCTCCATTATTTCATTCCGCGTTGCCATTGCTTCATATCGGGTAAAAACCGTTCGCAATCCTTAGTGAAATAAAATAGAGGTGTACCAAGGTTTTTAGTGACATTATTAGATGTACAGACTGCCGCAAAACTACATTATTTGTTCAGGATTCTAGCGATGTTTGTATTCTTCCCTGTGATACAGCTCCGAAACCATGTCGGCGCCAGAAAAAGTTTTTTTCTTCTGAATTTTCTTAAGACAGCGTCATATTAAATTACACCAACTGAAAAGCATTCATTGCCAACTGCATTTTACGTTTTCGTATCTCTCCAGATTCCCGCCATCCATCATGGAAACCGCTGGCTCGCCACTGCCCGTGTCTGCCGCCCCCGTCGCGCCCTGCGGCGCTGCTCGCCCCCACGCGCCGCGCGCCGTAATGGAAGCGGACAAAAATGGACGGGTCCCCGCCGAGTAATGCGCGGGCAGGTAAGCGAACTCGTTAACAAAGTTGCCCTAATTAATGGCAGCGCCGCCCCGCCGCCCCCAACCCCACCCACCGAACGCTCCACCGCCGCCATCGCGGCTGCGCGTATTCACCCCGAGTGGTACCAACTTTTCGTACCGCCTCATTAACTCAAATGCTGGGCATATTGATTACAGGCGAGATTAAACGCCGGCGTTGGCAGCCCTGAGTCGAAGCGAGGCCGCGTGTGCGCACGTTGGCAATTTGGCGGCGGTGTGCGCAGAGGGATGAAGGTGATAAGGGGGCGCAGAAGTTGGTTTATTGGCGCCGCTGCCTTCAGCGCCGCGTCGAGGCTGTGCGCCCCTGCGCTGGCAGGCGACGCCCGCGGAGGGACATTGGGCCCGCGAAGAGCCGTAAATTCCGAGGGCCTCTTCGTGCCAAATGGAATCACGGGCGAAATCGACTCGCATATGCACGCGAACCGCTCCTCCCTTTTTTGTCTCAAGAGATTATCCAAGAGTGAATGATCTGCAAAACTGTGCATACCAATACTGATTCCAATCGATACAGAATTTCATCGTAATTATTCTCGGACTTCAACAACATACGAGTTGGAATAGATCCCTTCAAACGTGCAGCGTTAAAATCTATAAAACTAGTAATTTATCACTGACTTTTACATGAATATTACATATGACTCTTAAATTTACATCGTACGGATGATTTGAAAATGACCTTTTTGTAGTCAAAGAACAGCACGCCGTTTATTTTACCTTCAAACCTCGGTATTGATCTTCCGCTGCATTACATAAATATCGCATATACTAGGTATTTACTCCGTATATTCGTACGTATACGAGAAAGTAACTAATGTTGCTACAGAATGGCACAAACTTTCTCATACTTTTTCCTCCTTTCCTCTTCAGTCTCGACTACCTTTTCATTGTTCCCAGCTGCCAACTACTGTCGTCTAAAAGAAATTATTTACGTTTCCTCATATTTTTGTATTGCTAATAATATAACTGACATAAGACATTAAGATTATTATAAAAAATCTGGTCAAATTGCGCAATTTAGATCTCGATTTCACAGAAAACATTTGAGTTTCCAAGGAACTTCATTGAAAATAATTTGAAGCTCTTGTACTTACAAATACAATAATGTGTAAAAATGCCATTAATGTAATTGTTAATGACCTTTCAGAAATTTCAAAAAATTGCTCAATTTTTGTAATATCTAAGCAAAAGAATATATAAAAATGGGATTTATATAATATTTTCTGTGCATTTAGTATTACCCATAAAAAGTTTAAACAAAAATTTTGAGCCGTTTTGGAGAAAATCTTATTTTTAATATGATTCAATATTGCTCACAATTTACTCAAAATTGGGCAAAAACGACTAAAATTTTCAAAAAATGTATCTGACTTTAATGAAAGATCTAATTGTGGCAAGCACATTTCATTTGAAAAAAAAGGAAGAAAAGGTATCTTCAATATTGTACTTTTAGGAAGACGCCGAAAAAATAAAACTTATTATTATTTTCGAAAATTCAGAGTTAACAGTGAAAACACGATCTACGCCTACTCTATAAATGCATTTTAACCTATTCTTACAAGAAATTTAAAGACAAAAACTGGAAAAATTGTTAACAAAATTTTGAAAAGGTTCCAGGGGCTTTATGTCAATCACTTCCAAAATTTAAAAAATGGTTTTCAAAATGGCCGAGCTTCGAGTCGGACTAGATCGATCTGGGAATATTCATTTTGGAAAAAAAGTACTACAAATAGTTTAGGTGCTAGTGTTCTTTCCTGACGTACAGACACACGGACATACGGAGGAACGTTTAAAAAAAGTTGTTTTTGGTAGCGGGAGACCTTAAAACGTGCATTCTCTTTTAAATATTGAAATCTATTTTCCGCAGCAACACATAAATTTCTTTATATTACGTATATTATTCCATATGTACGTACGTATACGATAAAGTAAAACCTATATGTACATGCGGATATACTTATCCAGTAGATTGACGAATACGAAAACAGAATGCCTGATATAAATGAACTGATATTGCAGGATAACTGCAAATCTTGTATTACATCGCTTAAACCCCATTAGATGCAGAAATAGCATGAACAAGAACAATTTCCTTGACCCTGACTGACTTCCAGACGGTTTGTGCACGTTGAGCATAAACTCATAACGCAATGGCTGTTTACGTCAGAAGCAGTAATTTCAAGCGTTTCTACGCAACCTTGCTTTCCCTGTCTATAAAGCAATCACGACACATGCACTCTCCGTTCTCTCCACGTCTAGGCGGAGAACAATCTCTGCAGGGCGTCGATTTTACTTCTGGTGCGGAATATGCGATGCACATGTGTCATTCAGACCTTTCTCAGTACACACTCCTCTTCAATCCGTCGCCAATTCAAAGACCTTGCGTGGAGAACAACGCGCCTTCAATCGTTTCATGGCAATTGCCACTGGTCTGGAGAGTCTTTCTTCTGATTGATTCGTCTGTTGTGGATCTCGTAGTTTCAACCCCTTCCAAATATCCCTTTTTTGGCACCTCATTTTCTTCTTCCTATTCGTACTTATCTCGTTATATTTCTGAGCTAAATTTGTTTTTTGGACATCACACATGCAATATTTTTATTTGATTATGTATAAAATGATCAAATAACTCCTTCTCTCAATTATTTTGTGTGTGTCTGATTTCTACAATTTATAATGCAATTTTATATCTAATATTAAAAACACTCTTTGTGTAGAAACATTTTGGTTTCTTTCTTAGTTGGAGATGTCCATGCCTCTGATCGAAGTTCGATCTCTCCATTACTAAACGCTTCATTTCGTTGGCAGGGATACAGTGAATTTTCTAGTCATTGCATCGGCATATATCTACGTATTTTCTTACGTATTTTGAACACACAGTTTTCCACATCTTCTTTCAACGAAACTCACATTAAACCATAATTGGGAAAGAACTTAGTTTGATGTATTGCATCTCACGGCAGGAGAAAACCGAATTTCAAAGTTTCGACTAATGCCAGTAACAATGCAGTATTCAGTAACGCTATCTTAGTATTCACTAAGAGTAATAACTTAGAAGTAAATAACTTAATTATTTTGAAAATTTTTATTCAATCGTTGGTATTAATTTTTCCTGTCATTGCCCATCGCAATTGACTCACTCATTGGCAACTGATGGAAGGGAGGTGGCAATGACTGTGGAACCGACCTAATAGCCCATCCTAATTCCGCCGCTACGTAGGTTAGGTAAAATGAAGAATTTGTCAGTCCATTGTCCTAGCCCCCTTACTTTACACTAATGTGACTTTCTTTTGGTGAAAACGTACGTTTATACCTTACGTGTGTATCAATTTAGAGCTCAAAAACGTCTAAATTTGCGCAAATTGTATGTTTCACACCCACCCATACAACCATCCATTCAGGCAATTTTACCGACTCCATTAGATTTTCTGTGTACTTCTATAGTTAAGGAAAAGAAATAATGCTACAGTAGTTAGTAAAAATAACACTTCCTTTAAACAAATCTATAACGGGAACCTCTCCATCCAGTCATTTTTACATCTTTTATGATTTTTTATATGAACATTTCAAAATAACACCATTTGCTCTTAACGTTTATTTCGCCAGGCGAGTGCTTGAGCCCCTTAATCGCAGAAGGCAATTTACACGAAAGAGCGCGGCCTCATTACCAGTCCGTTGAATTGTAAACCGATTTCTATTTAACGAGGAGTCGATCAGTAAAGGGCGGGAATCATTCAGCTCCTTCCCTAAATTGGCGTCTAAGTGAATTGGGACTGCAATGTAGTATTGACTTCTCTTTCATCCTACATGTTCATTAAGCGAACTTAATAAAAACGATCACATTTGGAATACGTCTTCACTATACGCATTCAAATTTCTGTGACAGGCAGTAATACTGCCATAGGCCATCTCCATCCTTCGAAAAACAGATGACATTCTATTTAGTGCTTTTTGTAAGAAATATGCCCCTATAACTTTTTCATTACTCCTTTTTATTCGTTGTTCATTTACCATTTCATCCACGAGAAAACTGATGCGGTGCAGCAAGTTCTGAAGATCACAAATTCATTGTCGATAATAATCTAAAAGAACTGATATTGCATTAGTATTAACGATTTATTCGATTAGTACGCTCTACTGTTCCTCATCGTCAGGCAGATTATCTTAACAAATCGAAATACGGCAACAGTGTTGGAGAGAAAACTGTCGAAAATAAAAAATAGATACTCCATATGATGAGTGTCAAAATAATTATTTCATCAAACACAAATAATCCATTAATAAACTTGCATAGTGATATAACTACATGATTGATACCGCCCTATTCTATTGAAAAAGGTGTTGTGATGAAATGCATGTTACATTGAATATATAGTATCTAAATAAGAAAATATCAATAAATATGTGATAATTCACAATGAAGTGTGTCTTATATTGACGGGTGGATGCAATATTTTACTGCACGAGTAAATACATTCCATAAAAGTATTTTTGACCAAGTTTTCAATACAACGCTCTATGATCAATGTTATTAGAATATATCACATTTGTTGTAACATAAAACGTGGTTTGCTTGTTTTATATTTTCAAAAATCTTTTCGTGAATTGAATGATACTTGACAAGCATCTCAAACGTATACAAAATTAATTTCAATATTTCTGGAGAACGTTTGTAATCGGAAGGTTGGGCATCTTGTTCCAAAATTCATTTTCAATATGCATATGCGAATAGTGTTTGCGAAAGGAATTAAAACATGGAACTCCATGTTCTAGGGAAGTACGACAATGCTTTTGTTTTACCCGAGTGGATGCGAAACCTTTCATCTGAAGTAATGCAGCATTCTAAAATCGCTGCTAAGTGAAAGTCGCGCGGTTGGCAATCGAGAATGCCTTACATGGTGATGAGGTAGAGCACAAAATAAAGTGTACTCTAGCTTTCTGAATCACCTGCTAGCGACAACAGCAAATGCAATGAGGCAAACGTCTCTCTCGCAAACAGTGGTTCTACATTGTCTTCGATCTGCCTCAAAGAAAGGCGAAAAGAACCAAAGGGTGATTACTCAATTGAAACAATATTTTTGAAACGTCGAGTCGATTAAGAAGTAAGTTAAAAAAAAGGAATGGAAGTTCTTTGCGAGGCACAACTAAAAGTGTTTTTCGTCGTTCTAATTATTGCCGTAGCTTCTACAATAAGGTTTACAAATTTTATTTCTTTGAACTTCAAGAAAATCTTGAAATAACAAATTTATCAATAAACTATTAAGACTCAAAAGAAAGAGTTACACACAAATTTTTAAATTTCCGAAGTTTACAAACGTTTTCTTGCTAATGTGTACTTCTACTACAAAGTTTAATAAAAATTTGGAAAAATTTCAATAGCCAAAGCCTAGAATTGTTAAAGGGTGTAATTATCTTGAAAAAGTCATTTACGAACATTACTCATATTTCGTTTAATATCTCAATAAGTTTGACGACGACCGCAGCATATTTTCTGTCCTTCCAATTAGTCCTTACGTAACTTACTACGAGCTCGAGAGTAAAATTAGCCGTAAATTGCAGAAACATTTCCAGGAACAATCAATGTATTAAAAGTAATTAACTCTATTATGTACTCGTGATGCTACGAGTAGTTGAACACGGGCAAAATTTCCAGTTTTTAAATATCGTTTTTCAGTGATGAGAGATTCATCCTGGAACCCAGATCCGAAGGGATAGGGCCTGGATTGGGCGTTGGATAAAAAGGACGGTACTGTGGGTAATTCTACAATAATTTGAAAAGAAATTGGAGCTGAAACAGATATGTCGCTCTAACACCCCCACGTGAAGTTTAATACGAGTATCTTCATTTTGGTGAAAGTGTGTTACTAAAGTGTGATTTTGTTCTTTTTCATTTTTAGTGAGTTTGGTGCAGTAACAAAATGCGACAAGTAACAAACCCAAATCGAGATATTAACATTTACGAATAGCGGAAGGATTTTAGTGACTTACCATTTTTCTGGGCTTTATATTTCTAAACGCGTCTTTAAAAAAAGGGAGACTTCAACGCTTAAGATTAAATTGCAACAAATTCAAAATAAAGGCTGACAAAATATCATTTAAGAATTTTGTAATAATTGATTTCCATCTCTAATATGTTTCGGGTTATTTGCTCGCGAAAACCAAACATTTTTGAAAAAGCTTTCGTGCCTCTAGTTTTTTTTTATAAACTTTGCCTTCTAGCACTTCATTCCTGAGATTTAAATCTAAATCATTACAGTAGAAGTTGTAGAGAACTGAATTTCCTTCAATATGAGTAGAGATTTTTTATTTTAACTTCATTGATATAAGTTATAGAATTCAAAATTTTTGTACTATTTCTATTTCGTTTGCTCAGTGCTCTGATAATAAAAGGGGAGAGTCTGAAGTATATACGCATTTTATTCTTTATTTAAAATTAAAACAAGAAAAATGCACTTTAGATCGTGAATGCAAGATTCCGTAATTTAATTACTTTATTATGCTATGTTTAAGATTCACATTGTGATACTGTAATAACTGAGGAAGAATCAGTGTAACAAATTCATTGGGTAGGCTGTACGGCGGAATTCTATGAAAATATAATTGAGAAGGAAATGTTCAGAATTGAAGAAGAAAGTGGATTGAGAACTGGTAGATCACGTGTAGATATAATTTCTCAGCAAGAAAACTAATTGAAAGAAGATTAGAGAAAACAATTAGAGATATACGTTGAGTATACCAAATATCTATAAGAACATTAAAGATGTGATAAAATGGCTGTATAAAGACCTCAGAAATTTGAAATTACGAGAGAACGAACCGAACTTTATTTACAGGTGCTGTAAAAAGTTGGGAGAAAAAGTCTACATGTGTAGGTATCAATACCTTCCTCATTCCGAGTCAAAGGTGCCTCTGCGTTCGCAAAGGTGGTGACACCCGACCAGTGATGCGAGAGAGTCATGGGTGCCACCGCGATCCGAATGGTGAGGACGCCCGCCCTATGGTGCGTGGGAGACAAAGATGCCACTGCAATTGCAATGGTGAGGACGCCCGCCCTGGGATGCGTGGGAGTAATGGGTGCCACAGATCCGAACGGAGAGGCGTGTGAGCCAACGGTGCCTCCGCGATCGCAATGGTGAGGACGCCCGCCCGATGAGGGATGGGAGACACAGGTGCCACTGCGATTCGAGGGGTGAGGACGCCTGCCTGGGGAGGGCGTGGAAGTCAAAGATGCCACTGCAATTGCAAATGTGAGGTCTCCCCCAGAACGGGAGACTTTTCTAAAAAATTGCTCTGAATTTTTTCTTTATTCTTAATTCTTTCTTTTTTCTTCTGAGAATGTAGTGGAATACAGGAGTGTAGGAGCTATTATCAGTTTCAACTTTTTCAGCGTTTTCATAAAAGTACAATATTGATGATAGCTATTTTTGCATCAAGCTAAAATTGATATGAGACAGCTGCAAGAGTGTATGTGTGTAGGGGGGGGGAATCGAAAACCTAGCCCCAAGTAAAGATTCTATACAACACAGTGCGAGAAAGTCTATGCCATTCTGTAGCTCAACTAGTATAACAAGTATGCCTTCTTTCGATTAACATCACTTTTAAAATTGAAATTAATATCCCACAGAATTTGATGATGAACCTTTGGCCACCACTCAAGGTTTGAGCGTTTCCAATTCAAGCAGTAGAAGAGATACGTATATTTTATAAATATTACTCACAGCAATCGTACGTATTTTCTAGAAACATAAATTTAAGACAAATTGGATACAAAGAATCAATGGATTACCAGAATTTTTTTTTATTTCAACTATTTATTTCTGATCCATGTTATATTCCGTATTCACCTTTATCCAGCTTTTGCGCGAGCTTAGTTAAAAATACTGAGCATTCAGTAAATTCGATTTCATGTTTTATGTACCTGCATAACATATGGAGTCGCGACTTGGTGGAGCCCTGGAATAGAAACCACAGCCTCCCCCGTCTACTAAGATTTAGAATATTTTGAAAATAACGTGTAATTCGAAATTGTATTACTTTGTGTTTAAAAACCTAACGTTTATTTAAAAAGAAGCATGATTAATAATTACACATCTTACCGCACCTAAAATAAGAACTAACATGCAAATGATTTCTTCCGTATGTTTCTCTACATGTTTTTATTTAATAGTTATTTGCCTTTATGACAAAAAAAGAAAACTAATATACTGATACCTCATTGCACTCATGAACTGTGTTCACCAAATTCCATTTTATCAATGCTTTTTAACCCAAATCTCAGACTTCAATGCATAGTAATAGTTCGTGTATTTCCATCAACGATGTTCATAAAAGATGATTTGTGACTTCGATGAAATGACCTAACCTGAAATGAATAAACAGGAACGGCTACAATAAAAACAATATCTAAATGGGATATGCACAAATAGTATAGTTTTATATTTTAGTTATATATTTTATTTCCCGTTGACTAATATTTTCATAGATACTTTTCTGTTTAAGACTAGGTTAAGAAGATGGGCAATACAACCGATAATTGATAACTTTTTTATTCGCATTAAAGTCAATGCACAAGTCATCGAGTTAACACCATTTATCGTGTTTTATCTCCGAGAACGATGATAAATACTAGCGAGGCTCAGATTACACTTCTGGGCGAAAAACATAGAACGTGGCAATAAATAGTTTTAAGTGCAAAGCCTGTATGTTTGCTAAACAACAAAATCATAGTAATACCGTGTACAAAGGAAAGAAAATGATTATATATATTGAGGCAACTTTTTAAAATCCTTAGGAAAACAAGTCAGCGGTAAGTGAAGCGGAAAAAATTAAATAAATTTCGTTTTAGGGAAAGCCAGATGATATTAACATTCTGACATTCAAATTCGGAAGAAGTTTACTACTATAGCTACAGAATTAGAATACAGGCTGAAGTAGTTCATCCTAAAATACTCATCTCATCTGCTCTATAAGATGTACGGTTTAATATTCACAAGAAACAAATGTTTCTTATAACATTTCACGGAGAAACTCGTAGTTACTGCACAGGAATTTCTTGACGATTGCTCTTGTTTTACTGTAAAGTCTAAAAGATTGCGTTCAAACCGAGTCGAAGCGCTGAGGATATATCTAAGCATGTAATAATATGAAAATCTATTCATAGTAAAGATCAAGCCAGAGATTGAGACAAGTGTAAGACACTGACGGAAGAGTTTGAGGCAAAGAGAAGTTAATTTTTTATGTAACATTGTGTAGTTAGATGTTGGGTTAATTTTTCTTCAGTAAAATTGTGTAATTATGTATAATTTCATTTTGTGTAAAAGCAATTTCATTTGATAAACATGAAAGACAACTTTTTACCCTTCTCAACCAGGAGGCCTTCGCTCTTCAAGGGATTTTGCAAGTCCGATAAATTAATATCGAAAATCATTCTGTTTTTGTAAACAAACGACGAAAAAGGAACATTTTTGCATTGACGCAACTATGGTGGATATTACACCTGTATTGAGAGCGGTTTTCCGATCGAGCCTCACAATCGCCCGCCAGCAGGTCCTCACAATTGCACTTGCTGTTTGCAAACGTCGTCAATGACCTCCTAAGTCTATAAAAGAGCGAGACATGAAAATGTGCACTAAGTTCCAGAAATTGGAAAATTACGCCAAACACTCTCCTCGGGAATTTACTCCTGAGGCCGAAATGATTTAGGAGTACGCTAGTGTTTTCTTGCCATATGTTATGTCTCATCTGTATATATTACTAGAACAACCCAGGTTAGAGTCCGGTGCGATACATCGGGATATGCACAGAATTTCTCAGCAAGGTAATCTAGAAAGGGTTCAGAGAAGAAACCAAAATGTACACGCAAGAATCAAGGAGAATGGAAACCACTCGAAAGCAGGTGGCTGATGCAGGCGGGCGACTCTGTGACATGTGTAGAGCTACGCCTATCCAGCTTGGAATGAAATTCATTGCAGGATAGGAAAACGTTGGAAGTGCGGATATTTACTTCCGAAACTTGCATACTTCTTGAGATTACAGAACACGAACGCTGCAAATTTATCGTTTATATACCGAACTATTAAAGACTGAGCTAAAGTTGAGTTTGTCTGTGGCAAGATTTGACCTTTACCTAAAAGCTTGAACAAATTTAGAAGTAAATTAGTTTCATACCGCCTCACATCCGACTAATCTCCATTTCCAAATTCGTGTTTTTGAGATGTTTCACTGCCTCCTTGGTTACAACGTTGAGTTTTTTTGTTATTTAAGGTCGCATCACGTCTAGATCATTAGCGACCACTATTGCTTGCAACGGTATGGTAACTGCGACGAGAGCACGATATGGCGATGATAGGGGGGTGAAAGACGAACACAAGACAACCATGTCAGAGGAGAGACTCGAACCCGCGATCCTTCGGTCCGAGATCGCTACGGCGCTCTGCGTTAGCGATCTCGGCAACCGGATCGGCTAACATTGAGTTTGTATAACTCAGTCACATCTGTAAGTAGACATTATTTGTTTTCCAAATACCAATATTTTGTTTGTTTCCTGATGTCGTACGATCAGTGTGGATTTGTTGGTTAGATAGCATTGTACACAGTCAAAAGAACTCGCAGCACTTTGGTGAGTGTTCATTCCACTTGAAGCACGTGTTTCGAATTTTGAGGTCGTTCAAACTTTGCTTATAACGTACTTCTTCATGGATTCGAACTTGTCTAAACTTAAATAAGCTCTGACAAAATAATTGGAGCAGTTTCGAGAATATATTGTTCATATATTTTTGGTAAATTTACATAGTTTGATTGAAATTTCGCGGATATTAGCGATAAAAAAATCTTCTACGTGATATGATTGGGGTCTCATTTTCTAGGCCAGACATCATTCTCGTTGAAATCCCTCTTTTTTTTAATTGCAAAAGTTCAAATATTTTTCGGTGTCTTCCTACAATTAAATATTGAAGATAGAAATTTTAACAAATGTGAAATCTATTCTTGAAAGACAGATCTTGGAAAGATCTTGCACACGATTTCTAACATATATGAGTAGTTTTTCCTGAATTTTTCATGAAATTTAGGCAATGTTTAAACATCTTTTTTCTCAAAAACGGCTCCAAATTTTTATTTTAAGTGTTTTCGTAATATGTACCAAAGGACGATTAAACGATGATGCTGGTGCCACTTCCTTCAAACTCTATTTTCGAAAATTGCAAAAAGAAAATAACATTTTAAAAGTACAATTTTGATGACCGATTTTGCTTCAATGAAATTGGACCCAAAAAATTAGAATTTTAAATGAAGCCATGAACTAGGTTTTTTTAAAGCGAGTAGTTTTCGCGTGGAGGGCTGAAGTTACTGCAATTTATCAAAAATCTAAAAAATGGCTATAATTTTTAATATGCAGTTATTTATGAGAAAATCTTGATTACGTATTTGTCAAGAATTAACAGGACTTTATATAACAAATTGAAAAAACTACTTACATTAAAAAGACTACTTGAAATCATTTTAAATGGTCAGCATAAAGCAAATTGTTTCTAGCTTCATTAATAGTGAAAGAGAGATTCAAAAGAGCGATCATAAATTTGAGAAAATTCAATGCTTTCAATGAAAATCTTATATTACATTCTCGGGGATTCCCCTAGCCAACAAGCGCCATCCCCTCGCATCTCCCACGGCGGCCGCCACAGTTCAAGGAGTTTACAAGAATAAACTCCTTCACGTAGACTCTCATCCAGCGCCGGAGAATGAGCTGGCCTTCCCTCCGTGGAGAGGGCTCGCGCAACAAGATTCGCGCAATCAAATTACGCGAAAATTAGTTTCAACAAATCCATCGTTCTTGCTGAATATTCAGTTATTTCCCTTCAAATTTACAAGATGAGGCTTTGAAAACGCGAAAGAACACAAGCAGAACTTACATTTATATACGTAGAGAGAAAATACTGAGAAATGTATATATAACAAATAAGTCGGATTCAGCCGGTCCCAATGGCCGAGATCGCTAAGGCAGTAGTGCCGTAGCGAACTCGGACCGAAGGATCGCGGCTTCGAGTCACGCCTCGGGCATGGTTGTATTGTGTTCGTCCTTTCACCCCCTATCATCATCATATCGTGTCATCCTCATAGTTACCATACCGTTACTCGCAATAGTGGTCGCTAATGACCTAGAAGTTGATTCAACTTTAAATAACAAAGAAAAGTCGAATTCATGATATTTTAAATTGTAATATCCTTTGAAATGCAATCAGCAGTTATGGTTATTAGTGCGCCGCAAATAAAAGCTTTGTAATAAATCCGTAAGGAAACATTACAGTTTGAGAAGACAAACAATACGCTAATTGTAGTCTAAGCAGGTGCTCCAGAAGAACGGGAGACTACCCGCTTCTTCATTACATAAATTGCCACTTGCACTGAAAAGAATTGAAAAGAACAGGTAAATTAGCTGAAACATGTGGAAGTCGCGAATATAGAAACATAAAGGAATAGCTTTTACCTTCAATTATCTTGACTCTGAAGAAACTACATGTTGGTTCCTGAATATCAGACACTTAGTATGTTCTATAAATGTATTCTAATAAAAGCAGATTTTTAAGAACCTACTAATGGAAACGTGCTGACGTTACAAGAATAATTACTATATTCATGACATTATTTCATGAAAGATTCATTAAGATTATTTATCTTGAAATTTAAAAAAAGATTCGCAATGAATATTATGTTTATTGGTTTAAAGACGACAATTCTGGAGCGACGAGAATTATGATTACAGCACAAATCTTCCGAAAAATATCTCCAATAGACGTTTCAAATAAAACGAGTGTTACAACGTTAGGTTTTTGAATGTAATGTGTGTCATCACTTCCTAAATTCAGTCCCGACAATTGCGTTTTGTTCTGGGAAGTACTTCAGCAACGAGAGACGCTGAGGTGAGTGCGATGCTCCGTGTGACATTAATGAATGCCGCTTGCAGGGTCGGTTCTACTCATCGTACACTCAATGCAACTTTTTCATTTCTATTTAAAGAACTAAGGATAGCATTCGCGAGTGTTAATAAATTGAGTCTAAGTTACCGTTTTGACAAATAGAGAATATTTGTTATGCGTTCTTAAACGAAATTACAGTAAACCAGACTTAAAGTTAGATACTTTTTTTGCTGTTACAGTGACATTAAAAAGTAACAAGCTCTTGAGTATAAGAAACAAACGCTTAGTCTTTCATAATAACGCAGATGGAAATTGATAGTGCATTGCAATACATACAAAATGAGAGGTCTTTCTCATTATAGTTAAATGAACTACGCTTAGCTTTTATATAAAACCATACAATTAGTGTCAGTCTAGAAAATTGTGGTGCAATGAAAGTCAGAAAGATGTTCCACTGTGAAACAAACTAAAATTACAATAATATTTTATTTACAAGAAATGAGGCTTCGACCACAGAATGTGTTATCAGAAATTCACAAGCTTTTACCACAAATGATGTAATAGATTCTTTGAAGTGATTATTTACATTTGCAGACGAACAATAAAAAGCGAGATTCAGTAAGGTGTCAGTCACCCCATAGATAAAACGCGCGATAAGTTTTATACTTTGATTAATACATTGATCTAATATAAAGTAATTCATTAATATAATGAAATGAGCAACAACATACTTCGAAACATATCCTACAAATGTATTTGATCGTAGTTCTTATTTCCGAACTAGGCATCAATAATGACAATTACAAATTCACATTTCAAATTATTAAAGCAGTGACGTTGTTCATAATGCTTCGCAAGAAAGATCTAATTTGGAGTAAGAGCAAACGTTAATGATCTAATTTCTAATTCTGTATTCTGGCTTTGTTAAAGATTCCGGAAACATTACTTGTTTCTAATTCCGCACCGAAATTAAAAAAAAATGGCCAGTCGGAGAAATATTAAAAAAATGAAATTAGTCCTGAAAGCGGGTCCCATAGGCAGGGCACGTGAGGCCAGCGGGGCGAGAGAGCGCTCATAAAGCAGGGGATACCTTGGCCCGCCGAGGGCGCTGGCCGGGGCGGACACGTGGGTCCCGCCGCGCGAATCTCGCGCCGCCCCACGCGTCGGGGCGCATGGCGCGTCCTCTTGCGGCCGGCACGAACGCACACACGCGAGTCGCGCACGCACGCTCCGCCCGCCCGCGCCCCCGCCGCATGCACTCCTTCGCAGGCGCTTCAGCGACAATCGATTACGACATAGGGCCCGAATAAGGAAACATACATTGTTCACGTTGTTGACTCCGGATCTTTTAATACATTCCTATCAACAAGAGAGTACACGTTTCAACATTCATGCAAATTCTATTTTTTTTAAATAGTTTTGATTTACTCAATGCACAGTTTTGATACAGAAGCCCATAAGAAAATAGTTTGTGAGCATTAATGTCTATTTTTATCATTAACTTAATTTAATTTTGTAATTTCAGGGAGTTCTTGACTGTAGTCTTAAACTGTCACCTCTCAAATACCTGATATCAAGAAAAACCAGAACGACGTTGTTTCAAACAACACTACATATACAGCAAATAATATATAGTGTTTATTATTTCCTTTAAAATGTTTCCATGTATCCTAAAGAGAGAAAAGTGATTTGTATATATATAACCGTTGTTGAATGAGTGAAAACTAGAATGATATAAGTGACTTTGTATAAATCCTGAGAAAAATGTGTTTATTTTAGGCTATATTTCAGTTGCAATGTAATTTCGTAGTTATATTGATCAATTGAAATGACGTGATTTTAATGATGAAACAAATCACCACGACTTTACCGTAATATTGAGTTAAATAAACAGTTTTCTCAGAATTTATGAAATGTCACTTAACGTTCTGGCTTTCCCATTCAGTTTTGCTACCACAAGATGCTAGAATTTCCAAACGCTACTTCCCAGTCTTTTTTTCTCAGTGGCAGAATTTTTTGGGTGAGTATTTTGTAAACTAATATTTGCTTACTGAATGCATTTTGTAATAAAATGTTAATAATGATATTTGATATACGATTTCAGCATCGAAAGTTTAAATATGAGTAATCTGTACGAATTTTAACACTTAATAATTTTCACCGAACTTTTGACAGGAAGACGAAGGAGACAAGAACAGTAAAAGGGAAAAAGACGACTATTTGCATCGTTGACCATTATGTTACTTTTCCAACCGTGAAAGTAAAGTTTAATTTGTTTACTCCGATAGAGGAACGAATGAAATGAAAACTCATTGATTACCTTTTACGAAATCAAATATACGAACGTTTAAAGCTTATTTAATCATTTTTTCCGAGTTACAAACATTTAATGTTCCAGTTTATAAATAGTACATAAAAAACAAGAATACATATTTTACTTCAAATTGTTTCAAGTCCGTAAAGTCTTAAGAACAAAACTGCTAGAGCTTAAGAAAACGTCCAAAATTATACTTCTTTTTCATATGCTACAGTTTTTTAATGTTTTCAACAATAAAACAATAAAATATGCAAATAAATAAGTACAGTTCTATTTCCATTACTAGCGCCATCACATTGTATGCAATAGCAATGACAGAAGAAGAAAATACTAGAACAATGAGGACGAACAAAGATCAGGAATTCCAAAACATTCATTTAGGAATCGGAAGAGTGCGGAACAAATGAATGGGAATGCAGCGGAAGAGATGTTGACGAGAGCGTGAGAGAGGACAGAGGCGAGCGAGGGACGAGAGAGAGGCGGAGGTGGCGCCGGGTGCAGCGGTTGCTAATTGCGCGGCTCAAGGCGCTTAATTACGGGACCTGAGATCCACCGGCTTAGGAGAAGAGCGCATGAAACGGCACAAGGGAGCTTAAAATTAAATTTTTTAACAGATCCCTGAGATACGGCAGCGGCAAACGACTACCTATTCGCCTTTTCAGCTTTCCCTTGCAATATTCTAAGTATCAGAGTACTTCGTTAATAAAATAAATGTTTGATTGAGATTCTCCAATTATTCGGTTAAAGAAGGGATATTTCAATAGCCTGTCAAACTAATTTTAAAAAAACATTTAGTTTTACTAAGTTATTTTATTCTGAAGCTTGTTCCAGAATCGAAAAATGAACATTTAAGAAAACCAAAATATTTTCATGTCGTAACCCAAATTATTTACGTATTGTGTTTCAGTTTTACGTTTGAGTTTCTCTAAATATATGAAAATTAATGAAAGAATGAAAAATATGAAATTCATGTGCTTGCAAGACATTAGTTTCCTACTCATTGGTTTGAAACAACTGATTTTGCATCAAACGAATATTCATTTTTCCAGAAACTCTTCCTTTGGAAAAGCAATATCGCAAATCATCGTCATTATAACATTCAAATGTAATGAGATAGTAATTCGGATACCTGGAATTCAGTTCTTAATTACTACTTACATTCATTGTAAATATTAACCTTCTACAAGTTGGCATAAAAGTTTTTTAGCATTTCAATAAACGAAGTTTAAACTAACTTAATAATCATCAACAGTCAAAGCGGTTCATTATTTTCGTCTAACTACAACGATGATTATTTGAATTTTTATCAGTCACTCATTTCGACGAGAAAGAAATTTGCGCATTCCATAAAACAACCAACGGAATACACTTGGTTCCGCTACATAGCCGCTCTTCAGGAAACGGAACATATTTGCGATGAAGTTTCTCAGCCTCATTGATACATTTTATTACCTAATTTTCTGTTGGTATATCTACACAGCTCTTTATGGACGAGATTTAGTTAGCAAAGCAGATAAGTATGGGAAAACGTTAATGAGGTTGGGTCACGCCTGAATTCTTAAACTGCCCGCAATTTCCACATTCTCTTGCAATTACATTCGACAAACCACAGTTACGTCTGCTAGATACCTAGAGCTGAAAAATTGCGCCTTATTTACCCAGTGTCCTACATAATCAATATTCGTAGAGTTATGCGAAGTAACATTTGAAATGCAATTTCATCTGCCATCGAGGGAAACTTTTTGATTTCTCATAAAAACGGTTACAAGATATCCGTTTAAGAAAACTGGATTCCGCCTCCGGGTAGTAACAATATTGCACTGGATACATATCACATAATACTTGTATCGCATACTAATAAAAATTAACCGTTTATTTAATTTATTTGCGCCTCTACCTCTCTCAATACATCGAAAACAGCATAACAATTTTGTAATCGCAAAGATTGTCAGAAACGTGAAAATACTAAAATCATTATTTTTCTCACGAAATGTATAAACATGTTTAAAACACTGTCACTTTAATAAACGTAGAACCCAAAGAAATGTATTTTCTTGAATTTGTCTAATAACTTGAAATTTTCCTCAGGTCAAAGAAACACACAACGTTTTTGTTTTTCTCACAATATATGTTTTCTGCTTCAGAAATGGTAGATCTGCCAAGTTACAAAATATTGTGTTTGACACATACTTTGCAAGTGAAACACAAATGTGGCGGATATAAGGGAAATTTTCGCGTACTCTAAATAATTTGCAACATTTCGTACACCTTAAGCTGGTACTGCCACATCTTCGAACTTTTTCACACGCCTAAATTATCTGCTAGGATATCCTGACCGGTAATGGAAAATATGTGTTGCACCTTTTAAGCAAACACATGCGCAGATAAATTCAAGAATTGTTCGAACTCTAATCAACACACGTTAGCCCCTACACAACAGTTACTTCAATTAAGCGTAGCCGAAGCATGTGAGCGTTTTAAAAACTACATTTTCTTCAGACACTCGCATGGAATTTTCTTGATTTTGTAAGTTTTATACTCTATTTTGGGTATAATACTAAATGAATCATGAACTCGCAACTGCGGACACTATCCCACACCAAACATCTCCTGGTGAAATGCGAGTTTAAGATTGTTTCTCGAAATGTTCAACGTCGTGTAACGCGTGTGCAGTACTAAAAGGTACGAGGTAGGTTCCAGACGTTTCTGGCCTCACTAACATCTAAATTTGATACAAAGAAAACAATATGTTAATTTTAAACTTGATCATCCTTTTCTCCAACTTACTCTTCACATCTGTATATTAATAATTCTAGGCCTTTGAGAAAACTTAGAAATGTTGTTCACGAAATATTCCAAAACTAGTAGTCACGTCAGACTCATTTGTAAATTTTCTCCTCCGTAGATCTTTCTTCAGTTCTCGTAAGTGGTACACGTCTCTGGGTGCCCAATCTGGACCGAAGTGTGATGTCCCAACTACTGGAACTCTTTTATACTTCACAACATTCTTTGCAATCTGAATAGTAAGCACAGGTGCGTTGTGAAGATACTAAACAGCGTAAGATTTCACGTACCGCTACTAATTCAGGTAACTCTCTCCACAAAACTGCATGAGATATTGGCTGCAAACTTACGGCATTAAAACAATTAAAGATAAAACTATTTACAGCTCAGAAGGTTTTCCCTTTGGCGAGCGTTATCTTGCCGGCGTCTCCTGTGCAGGTGGATTCGGAAGTTGTTGTGGAAGCGGTAAGCGCACCGACGGGCAGTGGGGCCAGAGGCGTATCTAGGCGCGCGTGGCAAGCATAGTATTTGCGCCCTTGGAAGGTTACCACAAATTAGGGTTGTCATTATTTGTTTAGCGGGAAGGCCATTCTCTAAAAAGCGCCTCTTGTGAGTGGCGCCCATGGCACGTGCGATTTCTGCCACACCATAGATACGTCTCTGGGTGGGACAACGCAATTCTGCCGGCGCTGGGCGGCGTAGCGCGGCGCGGCCCGTTCCGAGGCCCCGACGCCTCAACGGCCGGCGCCCCGACGCCAGGCGCCGCGGCGCCCGCGCGCCTCACATCACGTCGCCGTCGGCGTACACTGTGACCACGGCGCTTCTCCAAGAGGCATCACATCGCGGCTCGCTCTTTGTTCTTACGAATACGGGTCTCGAACCTGAAAAGGGACAACACTAACATTCGTTGCCCGGGGGGAAAGACGTTGCAAAATGAATCATTCGCTGATGTTTAGCGATTTGAAAACAGCATTGCCGTTCATTCACTTATGTCATACATCGCAATCCAAGTATATCTTTGTCTTAAAATATGATTTGTAGACCGATAATGTTTTCTCTTTATGCATTCTCGTATTTTCTTCTGATTTGCGAAATTTGTGAAACGTTTAGTAGGATAAAAGACCCAACAAGAGATACAAATAACAACACGCTTGAACTTCTGCCAAAACTTCATTTACCACGTACAGGCACTCACAGTTCATGATTATTTTCGACTAATTGATCTTCAGCAAACGCGTCACACAATTGGTTTTCAACACTTTGTCGTTGTTAGCATTCTTTACAAAAATTATCAATGATACTTCACTGAATTACAGTAATATTTTACACATAAGCACATGTCAAGTGGCTGCTTTGGAAGGTATTTGCGTCTTCTGTTACAATATGCGGAGCACCAATCTCACACAGTTGAGGGCGTGCCGCCCCTTGCCGAGTCGCGGAGGGTGAAGGGTGACGTTACCTTTTTCCGTTGCGGCGTCGCCGCTTGGTGGCGTACACAGTGCCCAGCTGGTTCATGCTGAGGCTGGAGGTGGCAGAGGAGGGCGCGGAGGCCACGGCGACCGGGGTGGCGGCGGCGCCGGCGCCGGCGGGCTGGTACAACGAGGCGGGCGGCGGCGCGGGGGGCCGCGCCCCCGCCGGAGTCGGCACGCCAGCAGCTCCGTGGCGGCGGGGCGGGCGGGGGGCGGCGGCGGGGCGACTAAGCGGGCGCGGGCATCGGCGGGCTCCACGCGCCAACCGGAGTGACCAACTCGCTGGCCGCTTCCGGACGTCATGTCACCTGTGTAGCACTGTGTCAAAGCCACTGCGGGGCGGCGCTAACCGCGGCGGCGACATAGAACGCGGCGGGGACTCCAGACTGGGCACTTGCACTGAGGTGCGGCGGCCGCGCGGCGGGGCGGCGTGGGCGACGTCTCCCGGTGGGGCGGCGTGGCGTGGGGCGTGCGTGAGGCCCCGGGCTGGCTGACGGCGGCGGTGGCCGGGGCCGGGGGGGTGGGGGAGACTCGTGGCGCCGGCGCACAGCTCAGCGCCCGGCGGTCGCAGCAAGCGTGCCCGGCGGACTAGCGCATGCGGGCCAGGACCCGTCAGCGCCCCCCGTCGGCGAGCGGCGCCCGCCCGGGCAGCGCACGGGACGCTACGCCCTGCGCGTAGGCGCCATGGACGGCGCGCGCGCCGCGCGAGCCCCCATGGAGGGCGCGCCGCCGCGCCGCGCTCGGCAAAATCTGGCTGCCGTGCATTGCACCCCCTCGGCGCGCCGTCGAACGCCTCAGCCCCGCGACCGCCCCGACCGACCCCGGCCACGGCCTGCTGTCGGCGTCGCGCGAGGCCGCAGCCGCCGCAGTCGCCGCCGAACCCCGGAGCCCGCCGCCGCCCCTGTAAACACACCCGCAGACACCGCCCTCAGTTCGCCCGCCGCCGAGCTGCCCGCCACGCCGTCCGCAACACCGCCTGGCGGCGCGCACGGGCACTAGGACACGTGGTCGCTGCCCTCGGACTGCGCCGGCCAGGGCGCACAACTCGCCCCAGTGCTTCGCTGCAATAAGGACAGAGGCCATTCCTGCCACTTCATTTTGTGGTGCACTCACTTTTCGAAAGATATATCAACGAAACGCTGGTATATTTCTACATCTGCTGTCGTCTCATAAAATACCACAGGACTTCATGGATATGTAATTTTAAATGGTGTTTTAAATATTCATTTTCCGGTACATATTTGCAATCATAATATATGACTTCTGTTATTGAGATTTTTTTACAACCAACAATTCTTTTTTCCTAATATTGTAAATGAAGGAGTTCAATATAGATATGTAATGTTTTGTTGTATTATTAAAATGTAGAAATATTTAGATTGTGAATTTTTGTTGTAAGTAATGGTCATACATATTCACTTGCATCATATTTATTAATTGTAAGTTGTTATACCAATTTCAATGTTATTCCTTTGAGGTACAGACGTTCAACTATTTTTATTGCTATTAATTATAAAATGAAAGATGGAAAATAAACAACATTGAATAGATCATATGCATTTCCTTGATACGACGGAGATAGGAAGAAACGTTTTTCCGAAAAGAACAAAACGATAAAAAATATTCAAATATTTTTAAAGTGAAATTAGGTTCCAAGTTTATGAACTCTGGAAAACATTCTGAAACAATTTTATCATAATACTATATATTCGTAGAAACATGGACTTACTTGACATTATAAATACAAATACATGCAAAACGTATAATCGAGTTGTAAAAAAAATTGTACGAAGACATTTTTAATACATTTATGTCATATTTTCCTTTTATTAAAGATGCAAATTTATAATGTATGTGAGTACAGGATTGAACTTACTTTTGACAGGAAAATGAAATTTAATATTTTTATGTACTCTGCTTAGAGAATGACACTATGTAATGCTACAGGAGAAAGGGCTAATCTTTTGAGAGATAAACACGTTTGTAGGATTTTTCATATCGAGAAACTGGTTTTCTTACTCTCATACGTAGAATAATACTTTCTCGTTGTATGTATAGTCATAATTCATGTAGTATGGTTCTCTGCTATCGAAAAAGAGTTTTTCCCAAAACGTTTAAGTTTTTCCGTCCATCCGCGTGTCTGCTTGTGGGCAACATTGTTCCCAGGAAATTCTCCAAAATGGACATTCTCCAATCGATCTGGCCGTATTCAGCCGTTCATTAAATGAAACACCTACATTTTCAAAATTGTATGAAAAAAGGTTCCAATTCTTGCTTAAATACAGCATTCAATATAGCTTTTAGACAATACGCTTATAGAAATAGTGCATGTCTGATTTTCAATAAAACTGTAATTTCGGGAATTGCACACGTTTCCTACATTAATTCATTATTGCAAATATAATTTTCTTTCTGAATAAAAACTGTTCTTCAAAATAAGATATTTAAATAGGGTCATGAAGTACTTTTTTTTAATAGGGGTTTTCAGTTAATTTTGTTATCAGTAATGTTGAAATCGTAATAAGCAGTAACGTAAACAAGTTCTTGAAAACGACTTATCAGATGTGGCATGCCACTGGTTGACACTTTGTAGTTAATATTTAAAATTTTTCCATTTAAATGTTTGCTCAAGAGTCAAGTGTACTTAATATAACGGCGCAGGTCCGATTTTATTTCAAACATAGAATATTAAAAATTATTTTCACATTGAAGTAATCCACGTTCTATAGTTATTTACCAATATTACTAATTTCCAATACACCCATAAATTGTAAGGAGATTATCCAGCCTTCGGCCGCGTGAGAGTTGTCTGGGGTTTAGTTAGATGCCAAAGATATCCATAAAATTCCAAACAACCATGAGACATTTTTGATTTTGTCTGAAAAAGGGGAAATATTTCATCTTTCTCTTGCGCCTATTGGCATGCTGCGCCTGCCACTGAAATCTCATATCCAATGCCTTACTCTTTACGACGTAGCTGAAGCCAAGCGAGAGCAAAGCTCCAAGGAAGATATCGCCCCTATTTAAAGATTTGCTATTCACGTGTCACGGTATGGAACAGCAACTTGTTTCATATTATTGTTCTACAGTATATATACCTTATTACGTTGTATATACGTAAATGTATGTGTCTGTAAGACGTCTCTAAACAACGCTAGCGGCTAAACCGTAAGCATAATTTTCACAAAAATTGATATTATTCGTCGCTTCGCGAGTCGGGAATTTATCGACAATTTTCAAAGCACTAGTGGTATTACCTGTGGTAATTTTTTAAAAATGAAATATGTTCTCCAGAAACTCTCTTTAAAAAGACAAGTTCAATTTTTCGAAAGTATGACTATTTTTTAAAAATTTTCCTCCTTACAAAGGCAATTTTTAAAGTTTTAAAAATTGATCAAAAATAGAGGAATAATGGTGCGCTAATTTGCAGTTACTTGTAACTTCGAGCCACTATCGATTATAATACATACATTTTTTGTTGAGAAATCCGTGCATTATGAGTGTTTAGACCAAGGTTGCCAGATTTGAAAATTTTGCCCCAAAATGGGATTTTTTTTCGCTGTGGAGAAAGAAGGGGGAACATATATAAACGGTAAATGTTGGGGAGTTTGGGGGAAATTTTTTCATCGGGAATCGGGATAGAAATATTATTCTCTCTATTATTATAAATAAAAAAGAAACAATACACATTCTTTACCATTTTTATGTGCTATAAAGAGAAAAATAAGGCATGGGCTGAGAAAGAAAAATAAGAGAAAAATGAAGATAGTACAGCAGCTCAGAGAATGAGGATTGGTTGATTTGAATTATATTATTTTAAGGTGACAGTGAATGGAAACTTCAAAGAGCGCTCATGTTGGTCCGTATTTTGGAGAATACAAATGGTATCAAAGTTGGGGAATTTTGTTTCATTGAAGAGGTTATTTGGGGAAACTTTGAAGTAGTGGTGGGGGTAGAGCTTGCAACACATTTGGCAACTCTGGTTTGAACATTTTTTTCAACTAACCGTTTCAACTAACCGCTAAACATGTATGACGTACTATGAGTAGAAGTGTAACGAATACGTTTTCTTCAATTACAGAATCGATACCCTAACCCATAAACAAGTTGAGTTCTCAATAGAGAAGGAAAAAAAACTGGTGAAAACTTCTGTGAAATAATTGTTTTTCTATATAATGTGCAACAAATACTGTACCAGATAATGCTATTGTTTTTTTCATTTGTGAAGGTAAGGAATGATTGCTTCTCCTGACTATTGCACTGAATGTAGATATGCCTCACAGGCACTGTGTTTGAATAGGTTGAATTGAACGTTTTCAAAAATTAGCTGAGGAGGTAGAAGAGCAGAAATTGCAATATTTTAATATTACGTATTTCAAAAATGCAAAAACGTATGTGTTGTTGTAGCACCACTACTTGTTACGGGGAACTTGAAAACGCATTGTTTCATTTTCCTAGTAAGCTTTTACTAAAAGTTTTGACCTTTCAAAACTAATTCAAAACCTAATCGCGCCATTGGAATTAATCAAAATCCATTTTGTGGAAAATGATATTGATTGTACGAAAGGTTTGATTAACTTTTGTCAATTTCCTCACCATTTTCGAAATATCCATCAAAACCTGAAGGAGACAAAACACAAATTTTTCCATAAGAGGAAGCAAAGGCGGACAGAGGTAGTTTTCATGAAATATTGGTCAAACTGTAACGTTTTCCTGTTTTGAAGGACTTATGGGCAAAATTTTATTAAACAAAATTTTGGAATAAAACAGTGAATTATTGTAAAAAAACAAAATTCTTCTTTAAATAATAAAAATAATAACCTCGAAAAGGTTAAATTATTCCAGGAAATTGTCTTAGTGTGAAAATCTCATTAAAATCCAATTAGCAGTTCCCGAAATTGGTCCCGACAGACAAAAATTACAAAAACAATGCAATGGCTATACAATAAAAAATGCAAAAATAGGTATACACCATAGGTATTCCATATTTTTGTTGAATATTAATGTTGTAAGACTTCGTGAAGAACTCACACATTTTAGACCAAAATAACTTATTCTTATATTAATTGATAATTGAAATTGCTCGCGGAAGCTTCTTTAAAATTATATTTTTCTGAATTCTCAAAAAGTTCTAGATAATGTGCTTAAATTCTAAACTAGCGACAACTTTCAGTGAAGTAAATTGTTTTCAAGATATTTAATGTGTTGCATCTTTATTTTACGTAAGCCAGAGTAAGGTGAAAACCAAGTTTATGTAGCGAGCAACGTGTATGGAACCCAGTATTCAAATGATATCTGGTACCGTATGCAAATTGAGCCTAATTTCAATGTAAAGAGCACATCTTGACCATGATCTAATGCAATGTCGTTTCATGTTAGTTTTAATTAAAATAGCCATTATTTTACATCATTATGTACAAACAAGTATACTATAAACTAGGCTTCGACCATTGTTCCAGTTTTCGAACCTATATATTAAAAATTAACGTTTTTCGTTTAGAAAGCTATTAGAACTTCTAGCCAAACAAATTTCGTTATATTTCCGTTAAATGAAAGATAGTGAGTCGCAGATGTGGTACCGCTTACTATTATTAACCGGCTTTATAGTATAAACAAAAAATGTCAATACAATCATAATATTAATATACTTTATGATTATCTGATGTTATTCGTTTATTAAGTCGTTTGGTTGTGTCTACAAATTCTTGAAGGTCGTGGCCTAGCGCGAGAAAGGGTGTGTGATTGACAGAACAGCGAGAAGGTAAGATGGCGTGTAAAATTGAACACTATCTTATTTCGAAATCTATCTTTAAAGGACAGATTTCATTAAGAGAAAAATCTTCATAATTGTTGTTGTAGGAAGAAGCCCCGTCCAAAAAAATGGAATTTTTGCTATGTTCGAAAAATTACTGTTAAAGAAAATGAGGTCATTCTTTTAAACGACCTTCAAACTATCAAACAAACTTTAATCAAAAATAACGGGGCTATTTTTTGAAAACTTTGGTAACGTCCCAGGGACTTCATGTTAAGTCCCCCTTAAAATTAAAACATCAATTTCAAATTCAGGAGGCCATACCATCAGGCAGATCGATTAAGAAATACCAATTTTGGAGAAAATTCCCTGAGCGGTTTAGCCGCTAGCGTTGTTCACAGAGGGACATACATTTTGCCGTCAATCGACTTTTCGGTACCAAATACCACAAAACATTAATTCTAGCTACACCACGTGTTGAATTTCTCTACATTTAGCAATTGGACGTACCGACTTTTTCGTTACCAGGGCCCTGTAATAAGAGATTTTATACATGAAATTCGCCGTTTTTCGCACAGCATTGCGTAACTTTCTCTTCTTCAGAAGTTCCTTCTTAAGAGGAAGTAAAAATTCTGTGATTCCAAGGACGCACAGTCCACTACAATATGACCAGATCTTGGTAAATATGAAACATTTCAAATACATTTTGAGAAACATATTTATATCTGTATTTAAACATTAACAGGTGATGTATTTTTCCGGGAATTGTAAACCTCCCTCATTTCATTACTCTTATAGAATGAGTACTGAATGACATGACCAAATATTTTGGAGAGTTTCGATTTTACGTACAGTGCATATTGAAGAATGTCATACATTGTTCAAACTAAAAGGAAACTGAAAAATTGCGTTGCAGATCATAATCGGAACATTAAGGAGCATTCGAACCGACACAACTCGAAAACGGAACTACTTGGCACAAAATGGTAACTTTACAGAAGCAAAGATTCTGGCCGGCAGAAACTACGCGATTCATCAAAAAATTGTACACAATTTTCTTTCAATATCTAAGTTTTTAGAAAACATTTTTAAAAAATCTCCATCATCGATATTGTAAAGTTTCTTTTTGCAAATTTTGAAGGAGTTGTTTTGGAGTTTCCAGAAAATGGGACAGGCATCAATTTTTCACCAGCCTTTCACATACTATTAAAAAAATTCCGCCGTTTTTGAGAAAACAATTATTTAAAAATTGCCTAAATTTCACGAAAACATACGCAAAACCTATTGCCATTTTCGAAATATTGCACATAACCTAATTTCAAGATTTATCTTTAAACAATATATTTCTTTTAGGAAGACATGTCTATTTTCAATACTGTAGTAGAGACACCAAAAAATATTGCACTGCAATTTTCAAAAATTCAGAGATTTAAGAAAAAATACACCTTCACCAGTTTTTGAGAGTTCTTTTCGTTATTCGAAGAAAATGATTAAGGGAAAAAGTTTAAATTATTTTAAGAAAGTTTTGAAAATGTTGAGGTTTGATGTAAAGTATCCCCAAAGCTGAAAACATCCGTTTGAAACTAATAGAACCTGAAGTTCGTTTAGATCCATCGAAATTATATTAATTTTAAGAAAATTGTGTGAACGGTGAAAAGAATATGTGCTAGCGTTGACCACGAACGGACAGGCACACGTTTCGTTAATCTTTAATCATTTTTTCAATCTTTTTTTTTTTTGGTATCAAGAACTAACGAAATGTGGATTTTGATTACACGAATTAGAGGAATAATTTTGCTACATACTCAAAGAAGATTTATCCTATGATTTTCGTTTCCAGGGCCTTACAATAAGTTTTTCCGCCGATTATCGGGTACGATTAGAATACCATCTCTTTACTAGTACTTTACATTCGTCGTAATGCGATAATGTAAAAAAAGTTTACTGTTATTTTTAAAACGACGCTATTATAATAGATCTATAGCTAATATTTTATAACAACGCAATCTCACTCTAATAAAACGATTCGAAATAATTCCTTTGAAATACTTACTAGGAAAGTATTATACTAAACAAACGTATAAAAGCACTAAGGGTTTTAGTTTACACAGAAATTTGATCTGTCTCCTCAACAAAATTACACGATTTTTACTTTAAATGAAAGGTAGTTGGCCCTAGATGTGATGACACGTTCTCTTATGAACTAGTTTTTTACTTAAAACCCTTTAGTTTTATTAGTCTTTCTGAAAGAATTTTACAGCTTTTGGGGTCGTCTCTCACAACCCTATCTCCATACCCCTCTATCATTCCAGTCATTCTCCTGTACACATGTTCTTGGCATATCTTTAAAATAATGATTCTGCCACTTCTCTGCTTCTCTACCTCTCTTTCTTCTCTTGAAAACCACACACAAACCTGTATGGGCCAATTCACATAATCCAACGTTTTCACGTGACCAAATCTTTTAGCCTTCGTGTTTCATTAGGTTATAATTGTTTTGCTATCCCTGCATTTGCTTATTTTTTTCATTTCTAATTGGTTCCATTTTAAATACTCCTCAAAAAGTATTTGTAGACCATTTATTTTTTATTTTTCTCTTTTCTGATTCATGTAGATTTGTTTGTGTCAAAAAGTAGTTTTTTAGTTGGGTATTTATTTTTTCCACAGTATAGAGATTACCTTTCTGATGGCTTGTCGTCCTTGTGTAATCTTCGAAACAATATATTTTCTGGAATATCCTTCTTCGTTTATAATACCTCTCAAATACTAAATTTCATGGCATGCTTCAATCTGATCTCCATTCAGCGCCGAACAGCCGTGGCGACAACATCGCTCGCTCCGGCCTAGTCAGTGCAGTTACTCAGAAAGTTCACTAAGTGTGTAACAGTGAAGAACTCGTTGTGTAGTGAAGTGTAGTACAATCAGCAAATGTACAGTCCGCCATAAACCAACAGTTGATTATCAGTTAAAATTAACGCTGAGCCCCCTTCAGCCAGCTGTGACCTCGATCACATCATTGCAGAAGCCATGGCAACTCTATACAGCTGCGATAGTGCCATGGACAGTACCACCAGCAGCCCAGATATTTAACATCATCTCGTATTTGGTGCCCACTCGAACTGCCAAAACCTAGTTTGCCTCAAATATGCAGAACGGGCAGTTTGAAAAAGTTCAAGGTTCTGATTCCAGCTTGCAACACCTCGCCAGGGCCGGAAACATTCAGGTTGGTATCCACAGCTTAGTATGACGCGGCTGGCGGCCAAGAAGACATTTTCGACAGAAACAGTGAGTCGTTACCAAATATTAACAGAGCTAAGAGATTTCATAACTCAGGAGAAATAGACGTCCCCCCATATAATATACCAGTGGAATATCGATTTGACGCACTAGGGAAACTCTCAGATCAAGACAAAATATTTAAGTTTGTCGATGACACTTCACCCTAAGAAGATGAAAATCTAAGAATTCCTCCCACTTTTGTAAATAATATTCATTATATCTCGGAATTCAATAAAGAGATTAAAAACAATATCACCAGCCAATTTAAAACATATTATAATGGTACAGAATTAAAATAATGTTCAAATTAGTAGCAGACTTCAGAACAGCTGTCAATTACCTCCTTGAAACCAAGAGAGAGTTCCACACTTACAAAGATCCGACCAATAATTTTTTTCTGTCGCCTTAAAACATATTCACCCAACAATTACACTAGATAAGTGAATTAATGGAAGACCTACTACACAAATACCCATCCATCATCACTGTAACAAGACTTCATAAAAATAACGTACCCTTTCCAGTAATTGACGCAGAATTTAACGATAGTCACAGTATCAAACAAATGTTACAAATTGGTCAGATCTGTAACATTAGTGTTAAAGCAGAAGCAAGAAGAAGGCCAAAAGGACCAGTACAGTGTACGCGAACTTTGGACACACGAAGAAAAGTTGTAACAACGCAGTCGCGTGCATTTTCTGTTCAAAGGATCACTACTCTGATAACTGCCCTCCAAAAGAAAAACAGAAAAACATTCTCACAAACTAGAAATGAAACGAGAAGACTTTGGTGCATCCCGAGAAACCTACAACGTAAGAAAGAGCTAAATTTACTGATCAACGTCGTGAAAACTCAGTAAGGGAACATAAACAAACAACTTACAATGATTTAATTTAGCCTCTAAGCACAAATAACACGTGGCAATTCACAAAAAATATCTTGAAAAAGACCCCCCACTAACAACTTCAACGGGCAGTAAATTCGCTCCTTATGAGAAGGCTGAAGCATTAGCCGCTCACTTTGCCAAATCATTCACTCACAATACCACCCCAACTCACCCCTTGCATTCAAACATACTCGAATTAGCAGCAGCACCAAACTATAACGTACCACACAAATTGTGTTTTCGGAAATACAATTTGTGATGTGACCTTTCAGAAAATGTATAATTGTGAAATTTTTGTAAAAAACAAAAAATACACCGAAATTAACTTTAGGTCATATTAATGGGTGCAATTCCCACCATCAGCGCGAAATGTTTGAAGAAAAAATTTGGATTCGTTTTTGAGAAAATAGCGTTTGAGCGTTTCTGAAAATGCGGAGTTTGAGCTAGTTTTCACGAGTTTTTGAGAAACTTTTCATAACATTTAAACACATATAACCATAAATACAAACCATAATGTGAACAAATTGCCGCTAGTATAAATATTAACGACATGAGAGGCAAGTAAAAAAAATCATTTTTGAAATTTTTGAGAAAACAAAAGAATAGAGAAATATGATGTATTAACAATGCTGAAACCATAAAACTAACATTCTCTAATGTTAGATGAAAATGTCAAACGTATTGAAGCAAGAGAAGCTCTGATGTCAATGAAGAATGTTTAATTTTCATTTATTAGAGATTGCTTCTATAAACATGTTATATGTAAATCTATTGTAATGATCATAATAAAATCATGTATTTTTTACTTCAATTACTTCTTTGCTTACTTAATTAACTAGTTTCAGAACAGAAATATTAATATCACAAATGTCATTAAATGGACAACCTTGCATAAAAAGGAAATCTCGCTAAACCGGAACTTTTTGTCACAATCGATTCCGGCTTAGATTTTACTGTATTACTGTACCTTACACTCAGTATTACTGTGCACTTTATATATAAAGAATTGTATATTTATATCATAGTTATTTATATAACAATGAGTTTAAGAAGAGCTTTATTCACGAGGGAGAACAGACGATTTTCACATATTGCAAATTTATGGGATATTTCATGTAATGAAATGGCTACTAACCAATAATACTAAGACTTAGTATTATTAGTAAAGTTGGAATTTTACTGATTTCTTAAAGAAGCTTGTGACAATCAGTATTTATTGTTAAAAGTTAGTTGTTAACTTACGTATATATAATCTCTAATACTAACGGTTATATTTTAACTCTCTTTCTTTCTCAGATTGTAAAGTGCCATTTTAATCCCAGGAAGAATAAAGACATATTTTAAATATTATATAAAGATATATTTTACATAATAAAAAGTACAATCGCGCTTTAATCACGTTTAAACATAAAAATCTTTTTACGTTATATAACATACATTTACAGAATTTGTAAGAATTTCTCAAATGGAACCGCATCAAAAGCTCTTTTAAGACGAAAATATAAAGGAAATATATTTATTCCTTGCAAATCTCTTTTCTAGCACATGTATTAAAAATATGTTATCCATAAAACCTTTACAAGCCCTAAAACCTATATCTTTATTCTGTGGCATTTTAAACCACGTTTTCCGCTGTCTGAGAAAAAAATCAGAAAAACTGGAAGCCATTATGGAGAAAAGTTTGAAAATGGTAAGACTTTATATAAAAAAAGCTCCAAAATCAAAATATTTGCATCGTTTTGGTTTTATTTGAAAAGGGATTTATGTTTTGCTGGGTTTTATACGAAAATGTGACCTGCACCATTCTCTTAAGCGTCCTTTATGCTATGCGACAACAAATGTTTATAAAAAAAAGTTGGCGCCATTTTTGGAAATTTTGAAAATGTGACAGGCCCTACATGTCAAGTACCAAAATTAAAATATATTTTCGAATTCAAGGGGCCGCGACATCAGCCAGATCTATTGAGGAATATCAGTTTTGGTGAAAATCCTGCTTACGGTGTAGGCGCTAGCCTTGTTCACACACGGACAGGCGTTTCGCCGTCAATCGACTTTTCGGTATCAAGGATCCACAAGACGGGGCTATGGACTAAACAACGTGATAGAAGTAATTTACTGTAGTAGGGACAAGATTTATCCACTTTTTTCGTTACCAGGACCCGATAAGAGTTTTTCTGTTAAAAATTCGCCATTTTTTCACGCAGCATTACAGTATTTTTTTTAAACTGCGTACGCAGTAGCGAGAAGTAAAATTGTAGTTGTAGGGTAACGCCGAAAAATAATTTAAATTTGCTAATTTTGAATATTCAGGGAGTTCAACGAAAATGAGACATGCTCTCTTTTTAAGCTTCGTTTGCTTTATCCAAGGACAAATTTAATAAAATGTGTAAAGCAATTAAAAAAACTGCTATATGTGTTTTTAAGACTTCGTATAATGTGGCCCTTCCCAATTCAACACATTTGTTTCAAATTCACAGAGGTTTGAGTTCGACTACATGAATGGGGAAATATTAGTTTTGGAGAAAATCTGAAGAGTTTTTTGACTCTAATGTTGTACACAGGCAGATGGAGAAATAGACAGAGAGAGTTTTGCTCAGCAAATTTATCTGTATGAAGGACCCTCAAAACATGGATTACACTACGAGTTAGGGGAAGATAATTCATATAGGAATACTATTTATCCATTTGTTAGGACCCCACATTACGACTTTTCCTGACAAAAAATGGCCGTCTTTTGCCACAACTTTACAATATTGCCTTTACACTAAGTAAGTAGAGGGGTACACGCAAACTGAGTGAGCATGCACACTCTGTTGGGTATGCACGTTTGACATTAATTTTTCAGTACTGCTTCAAAAATTAGTAAGTAAAACTCCCATTATAACCGCATTTCTCCAAGTCATCGTTCAATAAAGATAGTGGGTATTTTCATTCGTCACTAAATAATATGAATACTTCTTTTATTGAGCAATTTATGCGTCCACTTTCAACTAATCCATTGCTGAGGTAACTTCAGCAAACATGAGTGAAAAATAATGAAGCTGTAAATCCAACAATGCTTTATGAAAGTAAAACTATTAACACTAGCAGATATAGCAAACCAGCGATCAGATAAATTCAGAGAGTTACAAAACAGCCCATCTCAATTTTTACTCATCATAGACTTGGTAATATTTGTGAAACAATATCGGGCGTGTAAATCGAATTTTAGCAATGTAATATTTTCTCTTTACTTATAGTTATATATTTTTTGACATTGCTTTGGTATTGAATGATGAAATCATACATATTATAACAAGCTCCACAAATATTTAATTGTAATGTTTTAGATGATATTGAATATGGTCGTACTTACTAAAATAAATCACATATCGATTGTCCTTGGTAGAAACCACATACAAATTATACATTTAAAAAATGTTGCATTTTTCACGCTGAAAAATTTTCCTTGGAGTAACAAAAATTACATTGTTTTGCTTTAGTCAATTGACATTTGAAATCAAATTTAATATTTCTTCGAGATGTATATAGTGCAAGCGGAACGTATTTAAAAGTGTAGGAGTTTCACGAGATTTAGTTGCAGATAGTTTTAATTTTGCATTCCTGGTGCAAACTAAACGTGTGCTATATTTTGTGATAAACGAAGATAACATGAGGTTGATATACCAATTGGCGCAACTACTTCGTGAACGCAACTATAGAAACACTGCTTAGCACTTCCAGCGCCAACTGTAGGTGGAAAATGTCTAGTCTGAAATAATCAGCTTTTGTTTGTTTCATTTTGCTGCTCTTATTGAGCTTCAATTGGTTTAGAGGGGCTTTGGTTTGTAACTTCTGGCAACATATCCTCCAAAGACTTTGGAATATATTATATAATATCTCCTCATGCTTCCAGCTGAGTGGCACCTATCATTCTTCAGATCGCTATGCAATATTTACCAAGCGACATAAAATAATTGCACAATAAACATAAATTAAGAACATCCCATACATTGAGCTCGAAAATCTTAATTTTACGCGACGAGACTTGACAAAGAAGTAAACGGAAGATTATTCCATGGCCAGCTCTCAACGCCCAACAAGGTTCGACGCGTTGGGAACGAAGGCGCAACAGAACTAAAAAAAATACTCTAAGGTGTTGTTTTGTAATATGTATTTAGTTGTTTTTGTCATATATATGTAGTTCGGCCTGAGCTTTGTCGCCCGCTTTGCTGTTTTACTCTACGGATCCGCAACGCCACAGAATAGTTAGAGCGTGTTTGCATAACAGTTTGGGTTCGATCTCGGATAGATCAAACTTCTGTACTTCCTGACTATCCACTTACATTTAAACAATATTATTATTATGTTTTCGGTTGTTTTAATCAATAAGAAGATTAACCATGCAAAATATGAATGAACTGCAGAAGGTACGGAAATTGGTAAATCTCAAATTCTGTCTCCTAGCGCGTCAGTATCAAAGCCAGTGAAGAAGGAAATTGCATTCCTTCAATCTGAATTTAAAACTTTTGTGCCTGCATAAGTGCGTCATTGATGTCAATCTGCCTTCTGACCGGGAAGTCATAGGGTTCGAGTCCCGACAGTAGTAGAATTTTCGACACTAGCTACATCAACTTCAAACCGCTGCCTGGAGGAGAAGTCCACCGGACGGCTGCTGATCGGTAGTTTTCTGTGGTTTCTCCGATCAACACCAGGCGAATGCCGGAGCAGTATCAAACAAACGGGCCACGGACCGCGATCTTTCCTTCCGCTTCCTTGTCCTATCCTCACGACCTCACTTACACACCCACACAAGCACAACATTACACTTCCACAAGCGTCGGGGCTTTGAGCTTGTCCCGGCTGGGGCGGGATGTACTGTTTAGGGAAACCTCACAGGCCGAAGCGGAGTCGTCGCTGGACTAGCCCCCAGTGGGGGTACATTGGAATTGAATTGATGCCTTATTTTACGTGGAGAGACTCAGATCAGGCCCGCTCTTCCGTCTGACCACGTCAAATTTCGCTACTAGGGGAGAAAGGAGGTATCACTCAGGCGACGAAATGGGCGATTTGAATTTAGCTCAGAGACTTCATTTAGGTTGAGGATCTTTTACATGCAGCAAATCTAACTGACATGGGACATCCGGCCTTAACTTTCCTCCAGAAGAAGAAGCGTAACCGAATGGATCTTTTCGCTCTAAAAATCGACGGCTTCGGACCGGGTCCTACTTGGTAAAACAGTCCGATACCTCTAACCGTTACATCCTCAGCCGCCCACCTCCGCGACAAAAAAATGCACCTACACTGTCGGACTAATTACCTTAGCAGTTGACCGCGTTGGAAAAACTAATCAATCAAGAGCAAAAACTGCATTCATTAAACCGAAGAATGATATTTCTAATTGATGTGATACCTTAAGCTAAAGAAAAACTTCATGTTGTCTCTCATCTCACTATTACTGTTAAAAATATTCTAAACTCTTAGAAAAAACACACTAACACTCCTGCTACACTGTTTGAAAAACAGAATCAAGACTCCCTGAATGAATGTTGTCTGAAATGTTGTTTACATTAATCTTCCACACGCTGGCTCAGGCTCAGAAGATCATCGAAATAACAATCACACTTACAAACATTCCAGAAAATGCAAATTAATATTGAGGACATTTTTACCTATTTCCTTCAAGATATGTTTTGATTCAGATACCAGGGTTTCAAGGATTTGCCGCACATGCAGCAATCTTGCTTATCGACGCCAAACTTTTAAGCCATGAAGCCATGTTTTATTTAATTTATTTATCGTCAAAAAACGTCAAAGACTGTCTGTGGTGTACCATGAGAAAAGTGTATTGTGCACGGTTTCTTGAAATCTGGGATTTCTACACTACCCCATATACAAGTTGAATTAAGAAGACAGGCGGAAAGAGGCGTTCTTGTCAACAAATAAGAAAATATTAGTTCCCTTGTGATAACAACTATTTGCAAAGAAAGAATCCCACAGATTTTGGGCATTATCTCCCATCGTTGTCCGCGTGCAGGAATTTCTTTCCTGCTGCGAAGAACATAGAGAATGATAATTTGTGTACTTGTATTACTCACGAACTCTAGAAAACGAACACAGATTGTGAAAGTTACAAATTCTCCAGAGCAATAACAGGGACCATCACAGCATTTCTCAAAGGATCAGGGGAAACTGAACGAAAAAACTGATCGAGAAGGGGTCTTGATCCCAGAAACGCTTCTTCTACAGAACTGCTTTTCTCTCCATCTACTCGTTTAATGTTAGTCATGCCGAAACCATTATATGCGAATCCGAAAGAACAGTGGTGTGTCTTAAAACATTTTAGGGAAGAAAAGTTTTAAGTTTTAAGTCAACTTTCAAAACATGATAAAAAATATTTAAATTTATAGGATTTCAATAAATTAATATATTAAATTTGTATGTATTAAAAAAAATGGATCCAAATGCTTTTATTAAACTTTGTGTTCTGAGAGAGCAAAGCACGTTTAAGAGAATGGTGCAGGTTCGTTAAAATCCATAATTTTTCAGAATTTGCAAGATATCATTTTCTCCGCGTCTTCCTACAACTACGATTTTGAAGCTGAACTTTTTTCTTATTGAAAAATGCTTTTGAAATTCAGATCTTGAAATAAAGACATGTATTTTTTTTAGAAAATGTGAGTATTTTTCGTGTAATTTTGCTTGAAATAGAAAAAATTCAAACAGTTAAAATCAAAGTGTGATTAAGTCAAATTCGTCTCAAATTCGCATGCTCTCGAGTCATGCCTCATTAATGGAGGGATATTCATTTATAGAAACCAAAAACTGAAAGGTTTTAACACTAGTGTTGTCTATAATCAGGCGGACAGATTGACGAAGAGACAGACGGACGTTATGCCATAAACCAATTTTTCGGTATCAAGAACCAACCAAACATGTATTCTAGTTACCCAACGTCACAAACGAAGTAATTTACACATAAAAAAGAATGATTTATCCAGTTTTTTCGATATCGGGGACCTAGAAGACGGGTTTTTATGACAAAAAATCTTTTCTTTCCTTTGCACTATTAGAATATTTTCTTTCTACTACGAAAATACAGATGAGAAAATAAAGATAGAGGCGTTAGAGTGTAATGAAGAAAAAACATTAGGAATTTTCAAGCATCTCTCTCACGAGAATTTTAATCATTATCATAATTTGTTGGCACCTCTAGGTTGAGGATGAGAAGTGCACAGGCCCTTATATATTATATCATAATTTTAAGATAAATAAGCATACTCTTGTATATTTAGATTTATTTAGTCAAAAAACAAAACATTAAAAACTGTATGTGACGTGTGCGGGAGAAGATCATGTGATTGCACGTTTTCTTGAGTTCCAGAATCCCTTCCCTTCATTTTAACTATTTACAGTTGAAAGATGAGTAAAATATAAATATAAATATATACATAAAAATAAAATTTAAAAACGCGTGAGATAAGCAATATTTTAAAATAACTTAAACATTTTCGTTCCCGAGTTATAGAAAACTTATTTGCAACGGTAAACGAATTGCAGATATGATTTTTCTGCATTGCCAACAAAATGTAACTCGCCCTTCCCTCTACTCCTACCACTCAAGCCAAAGGAGAGTTGAACAAATTACCCAAATGAGAAAATGCGGGTAGCACTGTTTCTGGAAAACTGGTAATTGAAGGTAAGGAGAGGCGGCGGAGGAGAGGAGGCGGCGGGAGCATTTGAGGCGCGTCGCGGCGGCGCTGGCGAGGGGTTGCGTCACCGCCCGCGGCGCTGCGCAAATGTCAGGCGCCTACACCGCCCCCCGGCGCGCGCAGCTGTGACGTCACCGCCTGGGGCAGGGCCGGCGGGGCGGCGTGTCGCCTTCTTCACTGCCCTAGCGCAATGCAAGCGCTCGGCGCCCTTTCCCACAACAATTACCATGAATATGTATTTTCGTAATTTAATTTCAGAAATATGACATGCGTCAAACGAAGCGAAAAAACACGTGTTGTGTCTACGAGCGTCTGCCTTAGGGACGGGTTTTTCCTCGCGCTCCACCATTGATTGATTGATTGATTGATTGATTGATTGCAAATTCTGAGCGCGTCAACGGCTAGGGTCGTTAGTCCCACAAGTGTAGTGCCCGTCTTTACAGCTGGAGGCGGGGCCATCGTCCCTTGCGGGATCCGGCGACAACCTACACGTCGGCCAGCCTGGCAATATCCCAAAGCAGGGGACCGCCCCAACCAGGACAACCTAAGTTCCCATTTGTCTCCCAGCATGAGCGGTGTTGAAATGCACTTAAGTGTGAGTGTGTATGACGTTTTGCTTTTGTTAGACCACTGCCCGACATTCGTGTGGCGTTGATCGGAGAAAACTCGGAAACTACCGATTCGAGCAGCCGGCCGCAGGAATGCTCCTCCAGGCGCAAATGACTACCAGCTCTTGTCAGCGCGCTGACCTCCGCTTCTCTCGTTTTGCACCGCTTCACGGTACGAAGCTGAAAGCGCAGTCTTTCTGACTTGAGCGTGAATTGAAATTGTTACATGTCTTCTGAACATTCTTGTATTATTTCTGCATTGTATTCACTGAATGCTGAATACATGTCTTATCAGACCATCACGTCGACTCGTGGATAATTCTCCCTCTAGGTATCTTCCCCATCTGAGTATACACACACACACACACACACACACACACACACACACACACCAGTCGAGACAAGCTCTACGTCTCCAAAAATGTATGGTAGTGTAGTCCGTGTAAGGGAGTGTACATAAATAGAGGCAAAAGAACAAGGGTGCGAGGGAAATTCGTGAGTCGTTTGTTAAAATGAAAATTGAAGGTCTTGATACGCGAAACCACAGAAATGTACCCTTCCCTCAGCATCCGACCGCTAGAATTGCTTCCAGATATTCGATTCAGCCTTTGCTCTATAGCTAGTGTCAACTAGTGATACATCAGAACACGCTCTCTATAATTACTTTTATTGGCTATAATATTTGATAACACTGCATGTAGCTGGAAAAGTGTTTCCAAGTACCAAAACTTCTGTCTTTGTGCCGAAATTCCAATTCATGTCCTTACAGTTAACATCCCAGGCACTTTATCAATTCAACACTAGCCGCACGTCGGTAAATCAAACTTCTTGACTCTTTAAAATTGATTCATTAAATGTGATCTTTTGCTTTTGAAATTTTATAAATATTAGGGATTTTTATTTACATTATTTCAAGATCTGGTTATAAAGAACAAATTTCATAAATTATAAAAAAATCTCATGAATTTTGCAGTTTTTTAACGTTAATTTTCTGTTTTCAATTTTCAAAACTAAGGAAAGTTCATCGAACATGGGATCTGTTTCATATTATTAAGCGTCATTAGCTCTAAGCTAGAAACTACATAAAGAAACACTTTAAAGACGTTTATGAAAATAACATATTATTTATAAATAAGGACTCTCAATCATGAATTCTGATTTCACGTGTTAGAGGAAACAACATATACGTAGGAACTAAATACAGGAACAAGATTCATCTAGTATTTATTGCCAGGGCCTGACAAAAAGAGTTTTTCTGTCGAAAAATCGTCGATTTCCCTCGTACCATTCAAACACTTAATTTTTGCTAATTACATAGTGAAAAGAGAAAGTAAAAACTGGCCACCCTTTGGACTCGAAACATCGCACTTCAGCGGCGGTGCAGAGGTAATTTTATATATATATATATATATATAGTGAGATTATATATATAAATATAATAACGGGGCAATTGAAATTGATTTTTTCCTCACATTTTTCCGTACGTTGAATTTCTCTAAAACTTTTCAATGGCTTTATAGGTTTGCTCGTTTTCACAGAATAATGCACTTCACATATTTCCGGATTAAATCAATTGTAATAATGAAAGGAAAGGAGGTGCTACGAAGAGTAAAATTTGATACTTTGTACTGATGGAAGGCAGGGATTGGCCTTCAAGTGCGACCGCGTTCTCCCTGGCATTGTCAGTTGCCCTGGGGCGGCGGAGGGCGCAAGCGCGGGGCGCGCCGCTCGATAGCCGAGACCGAGCGCTGTTCAACGCGGGGCTCCTTGTCGGGGGCGCTGGCCGGGGGGCGGAGGGGGGGGCCCGTAAAGTGATCCTCATCGCCGCGCCCGAGGGGCGGGGGGGGGAGGGCGCGCCGGGTGGTCGGCCGACAGGCGTCCTCTCGCGCCTCCGCCCTCCGCGGCCAGCCGCCTCCAATCAGTAATCCTCACTCCGACTTCCATTACACCACCACGTCGCTTCACCGGGTAAGGTGGTTCGGGGCAGCAATTGATGTCACTGCAGCGCTTCTGTCCGAAGAGGACCCAGAGTTCCAGCCCCGACGGTGGAAGGATTTTTCACCCTGGCTACGTAGTTAGCAGGAATTTATCCGCTCCCTGTCTAGAGGAGAATTCTAGGGGCTGGCTGCTCTGATCGGTACTTTTCCGTGATTTCTCCGATCAACCCAAGCGAACACCATGTCAAAGGGGCCGTGAATCATGCACGATCTTTCCTTTTTTTTAGTCCTATCCTCACCGCTTACTTACACACTCTTTCACTTACGTGTATTACACTGCCACACAATGCGGGAGACCAGACGGGAGTTTAGAGCTTATCTCAGCTGGAGCGGTGTCGGGGGGGGGAGGTATCTGGTTAGAGAAAACCTTGTAAGTGGACGAGTAGGTCGTCGCCGGTTCTCAGCAATCAGCGGGAGAAGATCACCGCCCCCTCCCACGATAAACGATACGCTACACTTACGAGAACCAATCGCCACTTATTTAGCCGCTGACGCGCCCGGAATCACTAATCAGTCAGAGCGACATTTTGCACCCCGTCCGAAAAGGAGCCCCTTCGATAGCCAGTCTGTTTCGGGAGCGAATGGGGTGCATTGACGAATGCAGAAACGTTGCTTTACATGGCTATTTTCAGGTCGAGGAATTGAAGTCTCCTAGTTTTGAATAGGGTGATTTTGTTTCCGTGAATTTGGAAGTGCACCAAATGGTGCGTGAAGGGATTTCACTCTACGTTCTGTTTCTTCTCTTAAGTTACATTCCGCCTCTCTATAGCCTATCCCTTCGCAGTGACATTCCACAAATACATTTCATTCATTTTCGAAGTGTACTGAAAATACTGCTCACACTCTTTCCTCCGGCACAGAATACATGGAATAAATGATCAACCATCCTAAAATGGTTTTTAGAATAAAGGATTAGTCTTCCTAAACGATATGGAAATCACATAAAAGTGCATTTTACTTAAAAGAAAAAAAAATTCATTAGAGAATTCTTGAAGAGAAATCAATCGCTATTGTGTACTTATCTTTAAAGGAGTGTTTTACAGGATTTGAGAGGACTCAATGTTCTTATTTAAAAGTCATCAACACCATTATTAACATTAGTTACGCATATCTATTCTTTATTCCAGAGATTATGAAGCATCTTAAAACAATTCGCCTACAAAACGGATTCTTAAAACAATATTTGAAACACATGGTCCAGTGAAATGATTGATTAGTTTTACGGCACATTAACTGCTATGGTGATAATAACAATAAGATAAGGTAAAGATAAGATATATTTATTTGAACTGCAAATGGGCATAACCCGGTGGCAGCTAATTTCACTTTAATAAATAAGATAATACAGCTAACATGCAAGTTATATAATAATAATAATAAATACAATAATAATAATAATAATAATAATAATAATAATAATAATAATAATAATAATAAATACAATAATAATAATAATAATAATAATAAATACAATAATAATAAAAATAGGATTAATAATAAAAATAATTATATAAAAGCTGTCTAATTCATAAAACATTTAAATTACCTCAAAAAAAAGAATCATCTATAATCTAACTCTGAAATGAATTATTTATTTATTGTTCCACTTCCCTTCACTTCACTATGACCTTTTAATTACTTCCTACATTATTTCTCTGTTCTACACTGCACGACACATCCTATTAGGGTATTAGTCCTATTAGGGTAGTAAAAATTTTATGCAATGAAGTGATGGTGATTCATTTTCTGCTGAATTGCGAGACCCGGCGCAGACTTACACAGCTTAAGGGAGATTTCTCCTTCAGATATCTCCCCCAATGGGGCACCACCCCAGCCGACAAGCACTAAGTTCCCAACTGCTGGTAATATAGTGCTTGTCAGAGTAACTGTGTGGGTATGTGTATGTATGTGTGTATGTGTGTGTGGGAGAGGGGTAAGAGGTGAGGATAGGTCAAGGAAGAGGAAGAAAAAATTGCGTTCTGTCTGGTGCTCGTTTGCCAGAGTATCGCTTAGGCATCCCTCCAGAATTGATTAGAGTTATTTCTGAAAACTTGTGATTTGAGCAGCTTACCGATAGAATTCTCTTCTACGCAGCGGCTGAATTCCACTGACTCGATTCGCAGGGCCTTCCGGTTGGAGTGGTTTCAGATACAACGGTATTGAGGTGTCTAAGCTAACTGGGGCGTTGGGTTTTGTATATATTTCTTTGTAATGCTGTACAGTTATAATGACATAACGACACCAACCACAGGGATGAAAACTCGCTTAACTTCCGGCGTCAGTTAAAGAATGTTAACGGCTGCCGTTCGTGAAGAACAATGAAAACGAATTTTGTATAAATGTGTATTAATATTCATATTCCAAGAGAATATGTTTCTTATTTATATAATGATTTATGAGGTGATATTACGAAAACAATTCAATGACAGACAGACGATATCAGAAATGATGATAATATTCGGCGATTGCTCCGGCTTCAAACTTCAACCACGTCCTTGCACCAAGTGGCGTTAATAAGTATGACGACAGTTACTGCAGAGAATAAATGAAAAAGCATCGTTGAACTCTTTCCAAACCTGACTTTAATGTGTTCATTTTGCCGCATTCCAACCACAATCCACCTTGGAAGAACGACCCGTGTGTGGAATAATTTCCGCCATTCCAGGGCGCCCTCTGCCGTTGCAGACCCCGTTAGGCGCGGTCGCCCCTGCCTCTTCTTTGGGGGGAGAAGGCCGGCGGGGGCCGTGGTCAGGAGGTGAGAGGCCGGGGTGCCGGGGCCGGAGAGGACAAGGGGCTGGCGGGGAGGGGGGGCGGGGACGGCAGCAGGGGACGGGGACGGCACGCGAGACGGGAGGGCGGGGAGACGGTGGGACGGGGGCGAGGGCCGGCCGACGGAGAGACGGCAGGGGCGGGGGCCGCGGGGCCGGGGGGCCTGGCGAGCGGGGGCTGGCTTGGGCGGCGGGTGAGCCGGGGCGCCGGGCGGCCGGTCTGCCAGCAGCCTCCGCCGCCACCGCCGCGGCAGCGCAGGAATGGGCGTCCCATTTGCATTATACGCCTTTACGGCTATGCTAATGCGCGGTAGGAGGAGCGAGCGGAGGCGGCGGCGGAGGCGGCGGCGAGGTCAGGCGGGAGCCATTGGGAGCCTTGCGCAGATTCTGCCGGGTCGCAAGACGAGGCGTTGGACAGGAGCGAAAGTGAATGTCCCGGCGGCTGCGAGGCAGGGAGAGGAGACAATAGCATCGTGCGTGCCGGCAATGCTGTTCGGGTCACAGCAATAGTGATGATGTAGGTCGTGATGTCATAATGATGGCACACAATATGAGTATATTGAGGCGCTGCGGTGGTTGAATATGGCCATTCGAAATGTCGGTGCTGATGATAAAGGGCGTAATTACTGGCAATGTGAATGTGATTGTCGGATGACGTAGGTCATAGCTCCTCGCGTGTTCGACGCGTGGCGGAGTAAGAGATGATCAAGATTGACAGCTATGATTCAAGTGTTTCGAAAACGGAGCCAATGAGGGTGGGATTATGGCTGTCACTTATCTGGCCAAGAATTATGACGTAGTACGATTAATCTAACGTATTAGTCGTAACAAATAACTCAAATTTCCTGTTCTATAGACTTGACAAAATATTAAATAAAAATGTACTTTGTTGCTCTTCAATGGCGAAAATCGAAAATTGATTGACGGCAAAAATGTTTGTCCGTCCATGGTAGAAATTTGTGCTTAAACCGTACACACGCTTTGCGCTTCCCTCTAGTAAGTTCCGAGACATCTCTACATACAGACCAGCAGTAATCCTCAATCATTGCTTAGTTTCAACGACCCTAATTTCTTTGTTCTATTACAGAAATGTCTTGATGAAATCCTCCACAGTTTTCATTACTGACCGCTCCACAACCAGGAGGAAAATATTATAGGTGGGAGTGGAGAAAATGGATTTTAAGGGACATGTTGCATACGAGTTCATGGTTTTTTTGCAGACTTACCGTCACCAACTGAGCATAATTACAATATTTTTTGTTACCTAAAAATCTATTACTTACTCCCTTGAAAGCTTTCCAAGATTTATCTTCTTTCTCCTTCAAATTCTGTCAAATGTAAGATCCTTTACATGTCGAATTTATGGACCAAACAAATTACCTTCCTAAACTTTTGCATCACTTAATACAGCAAAATAGTCTCTAACTACTTCAATACCAGTCCATCTTGGTTCGCAGTTTTGACATTTTTCATCAGCTTTATATCTGATGCCTAGCTTAATGTGTAGGGTTGGAAGAAGAAAATATTTTGGATCTACGAGAGATTACTCTATGTTTTTTCTTTCTAGAATTAGGATTCCTTGCAAGCCATTTTGCTTGAATAGAAGTGATTTCCTGTCTCTGCTGCCCTACGAACATAGAAAATAGCACTATTTAGTATTATCCTCGCATGTTTTCTTGAGCCCTAGTGTAGCTAGATGCAAGAGGAGTGGGGAGGTTGGTTATTTCGTGAACAGAACTATTATACCAAATCTGTGGCTAGTTTTATAATGCAAAATAATGTTTGATATTTTGAAAAAACGTTGAGAATGTTGTTGAGGTTTAAATCTAAAGAACTCCCAAACATCAAAATATGTGTTTCTAACTCGCAGGATCTCGAGTTCCTTTAAATCAAACGGGGAATATTAATTTTGGAGGAAATTGGCTGAACGGTTTAGACGCAAGTGTTGACCAGTCAGAGGGACGAAGAGACTGAAGCTAAGGGCAGTTGATGTCACTGCACTGCCTCTGACCTGCCTCTGCCCATGTCCTAGGTGGCCAGATTGGAGTTAGCGGATTTTAGACTGTAGATACCTAGCTAGGATGAATTCACACACTGTCTAGAGGGTAATTCTACAGTGGCTGGATTATCTGATAGGTAGTTTTCCGTGTTTTTTTTTTTTTTCAAAAATTTCAAGAGAACGCGCTTGACATTTCCTTACGCATCCTAATCGTAATCTCTTCCTTTACTCACACACATTTACCCTTACATGCACTAAACTATTACATTATAATGGGAGACAAGAGAGGAGCCCAGGTACAATTCAGGATAGGGCTGGGCATCGCTGGGGGGATATCCCGATGTGGAGATTATTCTCAAGCCGACGTGTAGGTCGGTGACAGGTATCACAATCCTGCGGCGGAGGAACACCGCCACATCCCGCGATAAAACATTCATTACACTGACTAATGACAATACCAGTGCTTCACATACCCTAAGTATTTATCATTCTATATTAGGTTGAACGAAAAAAGGCAAAGGGAAGCGGGGGATAGGTATACGTGAAATCCAAACCAAAACCCAACCAAATTTTCACGAAACAGATTGAATCGAATAAAATCAAATCGAGTCTAGTCGAGTTTTGTGCAGTCGATTCGATTGAGTACAGTCGAATAGAGTAAATCGAATAGAGTCAGCGAATAGAGTCACGAGTAGCAGTACAGTCGAGTAGAGTAACAGTCGAGTAGAGTACAGTCGAGAGAAGTACAGTCGAGTAGAGTACAGTCGAGTGAGTACAGTCGAGTAGTCGAGTGTACAGTCGAGTAGAGTACAGTCGAGTATGAGTACAGTCGAGTGAGTCGAGTCAGTCAGTCGAGTCGAGTTCAGTCGAGTCGAGTTCAGGTCGAGTCGAGTTCAGTCGGTCGAGTTCAGTCGAGTCGAGTTTCAGTCGAGTCGAGTTCAATCGAGTCAAACCAAATCGAACTAATCGAACCAAATGGAAATGGAATCGAATCAAAGCAAAGCAAATCAAAGGGACCAGACGAGATGAGACGAGAGCAAACGAAACCCAACCCGTACATTGCTGTCAGTTGTAGAATCGTCCGGCGCTTGCGGGTCTCCTTAAGCCTCTGGGACAATTGCGGATGTGATTACGAGAGCGGGCCGGGCCGCCGTTTTCCGCCAGGGTGAGGGGGGGGGTGTGGAGGCAGAAGGGGAGCGCGCCTTCCGCGCGAGAGGCGCTCGTGGAGCGCGTAATGCGTCCTGCAGCCCGCGCCTCGCCCAGCGGCGGCGCGCTTCCTGGGTGACAATGCCCGCCCCCGTCGCCCCCTCGCCCCCTTCGCCACGCGCCGCCGCCGCAAATGGCCCGCGGAGGACGCGCACAAGGCCGCCCACCGCGCCAGATGCCCCGAGTCGCCCACGCGCGCATCGCATACGCGTCAGACAGGCGTCTGCCAATTCAATTCAACGACGCCTTATTCTACTTGGGCGAGACACAGCCCGTCAGGTTTAGTCTTCCTCCGACCATGCAAAGGTCGCTAAACTCCTTTCCCCAATCTAGCCGGAGCATCCAGTGACGAAACATGCGATTTAAATTTTGCCCAGAAGCTTCTTTTATGCTTAAGAATCTTTCACATGCAATAAATCTACAACATGGGTCTGCCGGCTTTACTTCTCAGAAGGGAGGCGTACGAAGTACATTTTCACTCTTAAAAATCCTCGGCTTCGATCGGGTTTGAACCTGCAAACTTGGGTATAACTGTTATGGTATCGGGCAAACTGTGAAATGCTAACAATTATACCACCGAAGCTGCTATCATGTGTTTTCTGAAAGGCATTTTTTCTTTTGGAACTTGGTATCTGAGAGAAAACTTGAGGCCTTCGAGCCCGTCAACTTTTTTCGGTTTTATTATCTCCATTGGAACGATAATTCGAGTGCCAACCTACATGTTAGACTGCGGGATTTCTCTCGTAAGGTATCTCCCCCAAAGGGACACCGTCCCAGCCGAGGCAAGCTCGAAGCTTCCGACATGGATGAATGAAGAGACAAGGATTAGGAAGGAGAGTTCGAGCCCCGTTGTTTGGCAAATGATACGGCATTCGCCTGATATAGATGGGGGAAACCACGGAGAACCCCGATCAGTTCAGGCGGCCGCTAGAATTGCCCGTCAGACAGCGGCTGAGTGCAACCTAGTTGCTGGGGGAAATCCATCACCGTCGAAACACGAACCCTAGGACCTCTCAGAGACGCGATACGAAGGATAAAATATATAAAATATATAAGGACTACAAGGATGTGTGTTCTTTGTTTTCAAAATGGTCTTTATAAAGGTTTGCCAACGACGAATTAGTGAAACATAAAATCGCCTATCTCCGGACGTTGGACAGTAACAGCGCTACTTTTTGTTAATTACATTTCGGAAAACAGTGAAATATTTACGTTTTACGTAAATTACGTATAACGATGAATTGGTTAAATGCCTCAACTTAAATTTTTATTTATTTCACAAGTACACGAGAACACATGAAAACAATAATCTACTATCGTCTAATTGAACTTGAAATTTTCCGGGATAGTAAAAATTGTTTTACCAAGGCTGTTATGGTTGGTGCTGAAAAGCTAATATTTTTCTTGAAATCACTAGTATACGAGGTAGACAACAAGTAAGGGTGATTTAATAATATTGTATAAGTTAGCAATACTGTTGAGTACACGAGGCGATGATGTCCATAGTTACATTAGTTAATTAATTAGTTAATTAGTCAAAGGCATTGTAATAGTAGCTTGACGTTTTGCAGGCTCCCGCTTATCATAAATAGTAAATGAGTAACACAATTAAATCACCATATGCTGCGCATTTATTGAAAATAAATTATACAGAAGTGATTGAATCGTTGAACACGTAAGTGAACACTAAAGTTCAACGAAGCCCTTAGACAATCATTTTTGTGGCTGTCTATAATAAATGAATGGGTGAAAACCAGAAAGGTATAAGTGACATTTTATACATTATTATTGACAAGTTGGAGATAACACCAATAAAATAATAACCAAAATTCCTTTCATTCCCCATGTAGATGGTGATAGTAAAGGTGGAGAGAGAAAAATGATATAACGAGAAGGGGTTTACTAAGATAGATTGGTTTTTTTATACTTTTTAGGCTGAAATAATTGAGGTCTGTTTATTATTATAAGGTGGGCTAATTTTCTAATTTGTTGTTCATTTCGCATTTAACAGTGTGATGGTTTTGTCATTTAGTCTTAGTCTGGTCAGTATTTCAAGTCAGCTTTTGTCATTTTTTCAGCCTGGCCGGTATTACAAGTAACTTTTAAATAAATTTGCAGTAAGTATTCGGAAGTGGTTGTAGGTTAGTGGGTGGGTACTGTACCACTTCGTTGAGGCGCGGCATACATATTCGCATGCTGTTTACATGTGGTTTTCTTGATGGTTTGTGTTAGAGTGATACAATTTTGATGCAGTGAATCGAATCAACTGCATATTATTTATTATCTGCTCTTAGCTCACTTGACATTCTTGAAGTGTGTTGACATTTTTCCGTCCGACACACATTGGTGCACGATTAGATGCCAACAACATAGGGAAATGCCTGCAGTGCTATAAATTGTAGCAAAATCAAATTTATTCATGTTCCTAAAGATCCTGAAAGGAAAGCGTTAACAAAATTGTTCGTCAATGACATTATTTCAAAGCGCATTTCGTGCGGAAGCAATACATACAGAAACCCTTGCAAATCGCGGTGGCCTCAGCGCTGCCATCTGAGATCGCAGCTGACTCCGCTTCACTCCAACGAAGTAATTGCCTGCGTCGCCTATCCGCGGGCACCCACCGTGACGGAGCGGGGAGGGACGTGGAGAGGCAGGACCGGGTGTGGCGGGACGGCGCGGAGGGAGGGAGGCAGGGTACGCCTGTTCTGTCGCCGGCCACCCCCGACCCACATCCCCCTCTTTCATTGCTGGTCGTTTCTCTCCCACGGGCGTATCCCAACTGCATCACTCTGTCAACTTTTCCTTACCCTTTACCTACTACCTCCCAAAAACGCAAAGCCCACTCCATCCCGTTTTGCGTCCGTTTTATAATTTTTTCTTCCTAGCACCTATTAGGATTGATATTCACGTTTCCCGTGGTCTACTTACAATCACATTGATTGGTTATAATTGATCCACTTCTGACAGTTTTCAAGAAACATTCGCATGTATTTTGGTGCACTGCCAACGTTGAAAACCACCAGTTAAGAGTGAACACAAAAATAAAATCGCCTATCACGAGCATCTTCTTTCCTCGCTGACTTAAAATCCGAAGATTCAGCCATGTTCCCCTGTGATTGAGATCTCCTCTGGGCAGGTGCGTGAACATCTACTTGTGAATGTAAACATGAAAAATTGTACTCCTTCCGAAACACCCGATGCACGACGGGATGGAATCGGACTATGCCTTCCCAGGCAACGGAATGTGAAAGAGGATTAACTGGGCTAAGGATTAACTAATTAATTAATTCCCCCTCTCACCCACCGATTATTTTAGTGGCCTATGGGAACTTTCTTACTAAGGAAAACTATAGTTTTAAGCCGTGGGCGACTTATGTAAAATTTATTCATAGATCCGAAGCCAATTCAAAATTACAAATAATTTTTAGTTGATACTCATAGATATGAAGAAAGTTAATTTTATGTTTTAAAATTTGCGGGCTTTTAAGAGATGCAAAAATGATACGAAACTGCTCTGAAAAGCCCTTTTTTGTTGTATGTTGGATTGTTGGATAGGTGTCACCGGACTCTTCTCTGCCCACCTGCACCCGCATGAGACATTTTACCGCTCTTGCCCGCCAAACTCCTGTCATCCATATTGGACTTGAGTTGGAAACTCACATACAGATGTGCCGATTCACTGTGGATGCGCCTTACACTAGTGTTCAATATCATGCGCTTAACAAAATGAATCACTTACGTGGTGAACTCACAAGATAAAAAGATACGTAATAAGAGACGTTCAATCTATTCCGCGCGCTTGCTAGTAATTCAAATTCCACATCCCTGGATCGGGAGTGTTTGGGAAGAGCTCTCTCAGTCAACCTTAGCCTGAGCTGCTGGTGTAGGTCGTTCGCTTCATGGTCTACGGTACGCTATGCACAGTTAATCTTTTTACTTAAGATTCTAAATTGCAAACCTGCAGTAAGCCCCCAGAGAATACTGATCTTCAGGATTTAATTTGGGATAAGCGACAAATCGATTTGCGACAAAAGGATACGAAAAATCTTTAGTGTTTCCGAATATAAATATTGTGATTTCGAAGGAAGCGGCGCTTCCAACACATCCATTGACACTACGTCTCTGATTGGACGCTACGACTTTGACGCAAAACGAATTTTTGATATTAAGAAACCACAAAACGTAGATTCTGACTACACAATATATTATAATTAACTGCAGATATGAGGAAGATTTATCCACGACTTCGATATCAGAACCCCGCAATATGCGTTGTTGTTGTTTTTTGGTGAACAATAGTCCCATTTCACTGCAGCATTTTGATTCTTCCTCTATACCACGTGAGCACGTCGTAGGCGAGAATGAAAAAATCTCCGTAGTGGCCCGTGAGCCCCACCCACCCACTGACTGACTGTCAATAACAAAAACAGCAAAAGAGGTCTGAGGTTAGTGAACCATCTCTTTATTCGGCCAGGAGAATCTCCTCAATGCTTCCGCCACGCCGTCCACTTCTCGGGCGTGGCTCCTCGAGAGGAGCGACCCGTTACACCAAGAACCCGGAAGATGGCGCGTCGGAGAGCGACCGTTTCCGCTGCAACCGGAAGTGGGGTGTCCGGCCGGCTGGACAGCCGACCGCCGCGACCCCGCTCCTCGTCACGGGCGATTGCGTCGGCTGGCTGGCCGGCCGGCCGGCAGCCCCTGTGGGGCGGGGCCGGGCGGGGCCAGGGGGAGAGGTCGAGGGAGTGGGTCAGTCGCGCTGGGAGACGGCGCTTCCGACGAGGTCCGCAGTCCACTGAGCCGTGCTGCAACAACGAAGCGTCTGCCTGGATTGTGGTTCACGCTTAATTGACTACGTCTGCCCGAAGAGGCCACTCGACCCCAACTGCTATCTTTCCGCTTTTAGAAAGGAGTAATTCTTCATTCGTGAAGTTCCAAAATGATTAGTGTTTCGTATCCTTTTCTCTCATGCAACAAAGACTAGGGTTCAATATTAAATTGCATTTTAAGATATGGCTATCTGGTACACAAGTGTTTTTTTATGAAAAATGGACTATGAACCTAGATGTAATTACGAGTAACTCAAAAAATTGATCACTTTCTCGAAAAATTATAAAAGATAAACTGACAGTCTGTTAATGGTATCATGATCACAAGTTCACATGCAGCAACCATTTTCAATTATTTGTTCGTATGAGAGATTATACTTAGACAAATGCGTTATTGTAATAAATGAAAATTAATTCAGTTTTGGCGTATAAGTGCAACATATAAACTATATATTTTTTTATCTTTTGGCGTGAAATTCTATTTGACACAATTTGAATAATATCAATGTAAACGTTTCTTTCCAGTTCACATTAGTTACAAGACCCATTTTCGGAATATGTCGCATTCCATGTACGTTGAAACGTTTCCTTATTTCGATATAGACTTATCGCTATAATTTTCTCTGATCTGCAAAAGTGTACTAGATACAGACTGCTCTCTAATTACAGACTATTGACACGATAACATCCTGAGGGACGTTCGATATTATGTAAAGATTAGCCAATAATAATAGGTGCCCGACGGTCCAACAAAGTAACCTTCAATGTAAATGTACAAAAGCTATCAACAAAGAGGACGTTTGCGTAAATGTGACTGAATATTATTACTTTTGCCGCTATTGAGAAATTATAACACTGACTTTTCCATACGAAAATGGATGTATTGTCATGGAAAATATTGAATTATATGATACTCTACTTCTTATAAAACAAGGACATAGTCAACATTAAATTTTAAAGGAGAAACTCTTTCTAAAAGGTTTACGGGGAAAAGAAAAACATTTATTTTTTCAATACGTTTTCTCAAAAATATTAGAAAGAATTTTCTGTGTATGAATGTGACCTTTCTCAGAAAATATGAAGCATTGTGAGAATTCTAACATGGATTTAGAAACACAAAATCTACGAAAAAAAGCCATATTTTCTCTTCTTAATATCACTTCACCAATAGATCAAAATAAAGCACCCATTGGAATAGGTCTAAAATTTTGACGTTATTGATCATAATAGTTTACTTACAAAATTACAATAGATTCGTTATGTTCATTCCTTAAATAACGCTATCTGAGAGTAGTACTGCAATTGAGGGACATTAATTACCAAATTAACCTTGTCTTGTCTCCATGTCTTCTTGTTTTTAATTTTTAGTAAGGAGTCTTCATATCTTGGTATTTGTTTTTGTACTCAAGCCCTGATGAAGGATTTAAAGAATTCCGTAACGTTGGCAAACTAATTGTTTCGTGTTCATAACTGACCAGTGCCGTAAACTACATTTCTTGTAATATTTTAATAAAATAAAATTTGCAAAATCTCATAAGAAATTTTTCGAACTTTTGAATTCCTGTTGAAACTTGGTCATGAGTGTTCGTCTGGGAGATGTCAAGATGTTAGAGATGTCAAAGATAAATTCATTTACTGTAGCAGAAAACATTATACAATTTGCAGAATGTATTTAAAAAGGGCAAATGCAGAATGCACATCTAATTGATCCGTTGGAAGAAAAGTAGTGTAAGTCAAATTTTGAAAGATTTGAGTTAGATATACTGGTAGGTAGTCTGTTTCATCACGCGGTACACCGTTTCATCACGCGGTAAAATGGTGTGAGTCAAACTTCAATAATTCTTCGCCGGAGTCCAGCACAATGCAGAAGCAGCCAACAATTTGCTCATATATTGCTGCATGTAATTGTGGTGAAGTTACAGGTGGGACTAAATAGCAGCTTCCAGGGGCTCCCAAGAACTAGCTTCTTGTTTATCTGTACCTCACTAAAATATTCGTAGTAGAGGAAGATATCCAAGGGACCATTAGAACAAGTTCAAGATGAGCAGGAACCTACTGCCCGAACTAACGTGGCAGTTAAGAAACCGATGCTGTCTTATCCTTCACCAAAATGCTTATTCTTAGAGGGTTAATGTAAAACTTCTTATAAGAGTAAACAAACTTCTATTTTATTTTTTGCGATTTTAACTAATTATAATTTACATTGTTTAAAATGTCAAAACATAGTATATGATATATAAATAATATATTGTATAAATACATTATGTACATTGTTCTTTTGTTTTGGATTAATTTCACCCTATTTTCCTATTTTTTATCACATTACTATCGCAGACGAAAATTACAAATGCCAAGTTTGTTTGCAAGTAAATCATAGTTTTCTGAAACGACGTGTGCAAAAGTAATGTAAGTCAACAAAATAGTTAAACACTTTATTAACCAATGTTTCAATCCACAATATCAGTTATTCAGTTATTTTACTGCTATGAAGTGTCTGATTGCAAATAAAATCTACGAAAGTTCAAATTTTGCAAAATCAAGCTTGACTAAAACACAAAGCACAAGTGATTCAAACATTGACGTGAATTAAATGGTATTTAATACATTTTTCATTGCAGTTCAGGTATTCAGTATTCAGGAGAAACGTTCATCTTTCACATGTCTATACATGACTGTTGATGTCTGCGTCAGAGTGTTTTGAAACTCGTTTTTTCGTTGGTTTCTTGGCAACTTCATTGTGTCACGAAGATATTGATAGTTTTGCAACATATCGATTTCTCTCACTTGTAATACTTTTAAACGTTATATTTCACTAATTTAATTTCCTTCCAGGATTATATGTTAGTGTTATTAGAAGTTTTTTTCAGAAAATCTCCTTTAATATTATGAATATACATTATCATAACATTATGTTGGTTATACGTTTTAGGTTAGGCTTTTCTGGTGAATAAACAAATATCGTCAGTTTGTAATGCAATAGTATAGTCAATTTAACGAGTTTGCTTCTAGTAATGTCACATGAAAAAGAAGATCCAAACTTGGAATCCCAATTTACGGGATTTCGCAAACATTTCAATTCAGAAACAATAAGAGGAAGAGCGAATGTATGTAACTAAAAATTCAGTAATTCATCAGATTCGTTTTTTGTCAACGAGAAACAGTTTTAATATGTTGAATCTGTTTTATTTCAGGTAGCAAAGGCAACTTATGCCTTTCTTGCAGTATATTACATATACCACCGCATGACCAAAAAGAAGGAACCAGAAAAGAGTACAGAGGAGAAGGGCTGTTTGCCCCAAGATCCTCCTATCCAAGATCCTGTTGCAGATGAGGCATTATAAAGCGGGAAACCGTGAGAATGACTAACATGTGAGAAACTAATGATAGCGGATTTTGTATTGGCGTTGTATACTGTTTGAATTACTTAGGCGTGTTACTACTGTTAGATTTATTAGTAGTTTTAGTTGCCATTTTAATGAATTGTTGTACGGAATAAATATTCTTCGAAATTATAAAATATTTAATCATCGAGGAACATTAAATCTCTGTGAAGACAAAATTGATAAGGTTATTAATTAATTTAAAAGCGTTTTATCTTAAATGAAAGATAAAAAATTTGTTTAATTAAAGGAGAATACCTTAAAATTCTGAGCAAAATTATCTCATTTCCGATTTTCATTTAATGGTAATAAAACACCGTGGGCCGGTTGCATAAACGTTCGGTATGGAATCCATATGCTTATTGGTTCTATAAAAGAGTACATAGCAGCAAAACGTGTTTCTAGAACAACTAATAAGACATAAAGAACCTATAAGGCTTACTATAACTTATAGGTCCTGAAATGGGTCTACAAATTAATGGATTCAACTAATAGCAACATGGCCGCTCTGCGCACTGCTACAGCTGTTTTGTTTGTTTGAGGTTATTGGTGGTACCTGACGTCTGTGTGTTGGGTTGGGTTGCGTTCTTTTGGTGGCTTTTACGAATTTCATTTAGTGTGTTGTCTGCGTTTTAGGCGTATTTGTCTGGGTTGAATATCAGTGAATTCTATATTCATACATTATTTGCATGTATTGTGACCAAAAGTAGGGATGATTTTTGGTTACGAAAATATGTTAATTTCTTCTATAATATTTAGTCTTCTTCCTTCTTTGAATTCTTTTTCACTAAGCACCAATATCAATCAACTTCCATCCTATTCTTACATGTGGCTTCCAAACCCTTTTGAGGACAGACCCCTTCGTACATGATATAATAAAGCAAGATTGTATTATGTGCTGGTGAATAAAGAGTACAATGAATGTAAACAGTAGTTTTTCAATTACGCTAAAATTCAAAGAATCCTTAAAGAATAGTTCAGTCCACGCTTAACCCTTCGTAGAATCATCAGTAAAGTTAATTTGCGGTCGTAAAGCTGAAATTTGAATTAAGAATAATTTTCAGTTGTGAAACGATCTCTTTCCAATAAATAGATAACCAATGTAGATTACAAAATTTCTTGATGAAACAATGATGGAAACGTTTTCTTGTAAGTGATAGAATGTCTGTATTACAAATAAAATTTGAATAATTTAAATGATTACCCTCTATTTGTTTTAAACTCATGACATTTTAGTGCCTGCCTATATTTGGCAAATTAAATGCCTTCAACTTCTAGGCTCTACTTGTATTAATACGTTCTACTTAATAATCAATTTGCTATTTCAAAAGAATTTGAATAGTATTACAATATAAATTATAATTTATTAATTGAATCCGCAAAAATTAATATTGAAATTTAAGAATGGAAGGTAAATTAATTTATTTAAATAAATATTCACAATGGCTAATATAAAGAATTAATTGTATTTACAATACTCTAAGAATTAAACAAAAAATAAACTAATATGAAAATATTGAAATAAAACTAAATTGCAACTGAGAACGGAGTAAGAAACACAACTAAAAACATCTGAATTAAAAGCAACACATGCTAAGAACGTGCAAAACGCTGTAAGGAATAAGTAATGTTCAAATATCAACAGTTTCGCTATCTGTTGGTTGCGTCTCGAAGTTATTATAGAATCCATTGTTATAGGTTCCCTAAATTTGCTTTATGCAATGGTGCACGGCCTATGGAACCTATAAGTTTTATTGAACCTACAGCTACCCCATATGGAACCCGTATGGAAGCTTTGCGCAACAGGCTACATGTATTTTAATTCCAATTCTACAGTACAATCTTTCATAGAGTTAATAACTTACATTTTCGTCCAAGCGAAAGCCCATGCAACTTGGAAATAAATTATTATTTCAATAACCAATTAATGTACCAAACCAACAAAATGTCTTACGATATTTTTTTAATATTATAAAAAAAATTAAAATTTTATAAATGTGTTTGTAGTAATGCCTCATGGAATGTTAACGTTTAGAATAGAAAGTCCAATTTCAAGGATTTGGCAAAAAGTCAACTATAAATAGTCGGGAAGAAATTGAATGTGTTTACCTAAAAAGGGTGAGTCTGATTAGTGTTTTATGAAATGATTAGAGTTTTAAGAAAGAGAAGGAAATAAATTACCAAAAAAGAACCGGACTGAATCGCTTAAATCTTATGAAATAATCAGTTGAGATAAAGATTAAAATACCCAAAAATCTCAATATTCTTTTAGTCAAAATGTGTATATACTTCATGGTAAATATTTGTAAAAAATACATGTACTGCAGTTCCTATAATCAAGTTGAATATGAAGTTTTCAAATTTTTTTTAAACATGCCATATTGAATGTGTATTTAACCAGATTTCTATGAAAACAAGAAAAGAAACGTTATACTGCATTGAGGATTTTTCTCATTGATATAATTTCGTTTCGATATCTCAGACGGCATTTTAAATATCCGCTTCAAATGTAATTCAGTTTGAAAAAATACAGGTTCTATATAGTGAGTGGCAACTAATCTATAATGTTTGATGACATAAAACTTAACATCGAATAAAATTAATAATGATAAATATATAATTATAATAGAAATTCTGTTCATTAAACTAAACTTCACTTTCTCGAATACGTACAGTATTGAAAAGGTTATGATCTTGAAAAACATTTATCCGCCGGAAATTTGGGTATCCTTCCTCTTATTCATTGTTGTCAATTTTCTTTTATAAGAGATTTAAAAAAGCTAGTGCTAGCGCTAAATATTAGTTTTGTAAAAATATGAAAACGTGAAGACGTGGAGGTGGTTTTAACTCTCTGATCTTTCCATGGGCGTTTCTAATCAGAATGTGTAAACTTATTAATTATAATAACAAATAGTCTTCGACTAATTATATAAAACAATAATTCAACTTAAGCTACAAAAAACAAGATACAACAAATTATAAATTATTCTCTGATCACTTTCCATCCATTTTTTTATCTGTATCATGTGTTGTGAATATTGTTGTAATTGTGATTTAATCATGTTTGTTTGTATCATTTTTTTGAAGATGGGTAAGAAACGGCAACTGCTTATGACTGTACACGTAAGCTTCCGCGGCTCGAATCCATGAATTCTCGGCTATCCGGGAGACGCCGCGTCGTTGGCTGGGGTGCCGACGTTTCGCCTGACATGTCGCAGGCGTCTCCCGGATAGCCGAGAATTCAACTGCTTATGACTGCCAAAGTAATTACAGGTTTGCACTGCATGGTCTGCAGTGGTGGGGAGATTTACAGTAATAGCCGAGAAGTATTGGTAGGACAGAAAAAGCACCATTACTTCTTAGAGTAGCAGAGAGCACACGCTGTTGGGGCATCACCAGTTCCCTGTTGCTGCCTTGGGAAGAGCGCCAGGCGCTGTGCTGTGGATGCTGTAGCTTTTCCTTATTGCTTCCGAGCGCCATTCACTTGGAATCCCGGGGATTATCGCGGGCGCTTCGGGCGGCGTGCAGTCGCCTGGCGCGGGGCGTGCGGCGTGTCGCTGCTGCAGGAAGCAGCCGTCGCGCCACGTGTCGACGCGTGTGCCGCCACGTGCCCAGGCACGAGCACGGGCCGCTCTGATGAAGCAGGCGCGGGAGCCCCGGGCGACTTTCTTGTCTTTCCTACGAGGGGCTGAGACAATATTCTCCCGCCTCATAACGGATGCCTATCCAAGCACTATTTGGACTCAAAATTAAAAGAACCTGCGGAATTGTGGACTTTCTCAAAGTTAAAGTTATGGTCACAACAAGAAGGGAAGTCAGTGTGAACTTCTCACAGGTCATTACATTCTTGGCTATCCGGGATGAGCCGCGTCTTGGTCAATTGTGCTGGCATTTCTGCCATCTTGCTGTGGCCTTCTTCAGAGCTCTACTGCTCACAAGTCTCAGACAGCTACCCTGGAGGGTCTTCAGCTTTCATCTCTAAAATCATTTCTGCGTACTTACGTAATATAGAGACAATATTGTACTATTGCGACAGATATCAGTAATTTTTTCGTCAGAAAAACTCGTATTTTCGGACCCTGGAAAAGAAAATGTTGATAAATCTTGTTCCTACATGTAGCAAAGTACTCTCTTTAACATATTCAGTACTCAGAATCCTTGTTTTCTGGGTCCTTGATACCAAACGAGTAGCGCTCAACAGCACATACGTAACCGCATTATTTCTTACTTAATCAGTTTTCGAATATTCAGAGTTCAACAATAATGAGACCTGCGCAATTTTTAAGCGTCCTGTGTTTCATTTACAGAAAACAATTTAATTAGAGCCATTTTGAGAAACAATTTCGTAATAAATTACAATAACAAGGGGAAGGTACAGCTATTTTGACTAAAATATATAAAATTAAAACAATTCAACTATATTTTCACTTGATAGTTTCACGTCTACAACTGAATTTGTTTTCGAATTACGAAGAAAATCTTCATTTCCGCGCGGTATAAATTCATAACGCCCTCCTCGGCCCCGTTCACTTTAAACCCAGTTTATTAAATCGCATATTTACAAATTGATTTTAAGAATATTTTTTTAAATAACTCATTTTATATTCTCCAGAAAAGTCATTTAAAGTACCACCAAACATCCGTATCTAATTTAAAGGGCAACTCTCTCCAGCAAAATCGTTTGACGAATATCAAATTTGGTGAAAATTCTATGACCGGTTTACGAGCTTGTAACGCCAATTTACTATAAACCATACTCCATTATACGAACCAACTTCACAGAATCCAAAACCACTCCAATTGTGTGTAGCATTTTGTAGCATTTGGATAATTTGAACAACTTTATCAAGGTTGATGTGATTTGGATAATTTCGAACAACTTATCAACCATCAGATTTTATCATCATATTTTGCAACTAATTTCCGTTTTAGATACCCTTACCTAACTATATGTAGACAAAAGACGTATTATTCATCATATTAGAATGTTATGAGCAAATAATATTTTAATTATAATATTTTTTTTAAAATATACTTTTATTTTAATCCACGACAACTGAATTTCGATTCCGACTGCGACCACTGAAGGGTTATTATCCAGGAATGTGACAGTTCACTCATACATCCCAGTATTTGATTGGAGAGCTTGGAGAGCCTTGGAGGAGGCTGCCAGAGCGATAACTGAACGCCTGTTCCGCTGACAGCTTCTCCCTCACCTGGCGCCTACGAGGCGTCGGAAGTCCGAGGCTCCTCCACGTCGGAGGAATATTTCACGCCCGCGATGCCTGCGGGCGATAGGGAGCGACTTCTTCAGCAGTATTTAATTTGATCCTCGCTATAAACAATTTGTGGCCGCTGTGCGAAATACAATGGAGGCGGCACGTGAGGGGGCGGGCCGCGCCCGCGCACAATGGGCACTCGGATGGGCGATAAGCGCGCGTAATTGCCGAGCTGGCCGCGAGGGGCGCTGGGAGCGAGGAGCGCCTCCGCGATTGGGATCGCGAGCGATGCGCAGCGGAGGGTTGCGTTGTTTTTGGGAGACGATGCGGGCGAGCAGGCGGCGCGGGCGACGCGAAGGGTAGGGCGGGCGGAGCGGGAGGGGCGGGGCGAGGCGGGGCGGGGCGATGGCGAGGCGGGGCGGGCCGGGCGGTCGGGGGCGGGCGGGCGGGGCGGGGCTGGGGCGGGCGGGGCGGGGCGGGACGGGGCGGGGCGGAGGGGCGGGGCGGGCGGGGCGGAGCGGATGGGCGGGGCGGGGCGGGGCGGGGCGGGAGGGGCGAGAAGCGGGAGGGGAGGGGCGGTGGCAGTGGCGGGGCGGGAGGGGCGGAGCGGGGCGGGGAGTGGCGCGGGGCGGGGAGGGCGGGGCGGTTGCGGGATGGGCGGGGCGGGCCGGGGCGGGAGGGAGGGGCGGGGGCGGGGCGGGCGGGGCGGAGGGGCGGGCGGGCGGTGAGGGGAGGGGCCGGGGCAGGCCGGGGGCGGAGGGCGGGGCGGGGCGAGAGCGGGAGGGGCGGGGCGGAGGGCGGGCGGGGCGTGGCGGGGGCGGGGCGCGGGCGGGGCGGGGCGGAGCGGAGGGCGGGATGGATGGGCGGGGAGTGGAGGGGCGGGCGGGGAGGGGCGGGGCGGGGGCGGGGCGCGGTCGCGTCGGACGGACGTGAAGAGAGGGGGGGCTGGGCGATGGGCGATGTCGCTCGTAACAGTCGTTTACCAATTAGGGGAGGGGGATTCTCAATGCCAGACCAGCAAGGTTCGAAAATTGAAAAAATTAGAAATAATGCGAGAAAGGAATTCTGCTGTAACACCACTAGTTTTACACACTCGCCTTACTTCTTATGTAGAAGTTAAAGAGTTTAAAGTTAATGAGAAGTTATTGTAAACTTGCGGTGGAAATAAGCGATTTTGTGACAGAAGTACGTTTATTGTCGGGCCCACTTACGAAAATAATAATTAATATTGTTCTTACATTTAGTAAATAAATTCCACTAAAACGTGTCGAAGGAATCTACGTTTTTTTGGGGGGGGGTCCTTAACTCCGGAAAACGGATTGATAGAAAAATGTATCCACTACCACCTAAACTGTTCAGAGAATTTTCTCCAAATTGATCTTTTAATTTTCTCCTCTTATGAAGCAAAAAAAAAAAAACGGTAAAAAATATGGTGCTATTCCTATTTTCGACGAACTCTCCGTAGGTTTGAAACATCCAAAAATTGCGTGTTGTAAATATTGGGTTGAGACAATTACATTTTTAAGCGTCGGTCGGAGGACGAACCTTACGGCGCTTCTGTAGCGTAGTGATATGGCCGACGGTGAGTTAACTCAGAGGACCTGAAATCGACTCTCTAGGCGGAAAGTTCGTGTTGTCGGTTGAAAACACTTGCATATTTATGTAGTAGTATAATACTGCGAAGCAGTTAGAAATAATGCGAGAAAGTTAGTACTGTTGTAGAACCACTAGTTAACTTTCCCGCTTTGCTTACGCAGTATTGAGAAAGCATTGTAATGCTGCTGGAATAAACGGTGAATTTTCAACAGAAATACTCTTATTGCCGGATCCTGCTAACGAAAGAAGGAATAAATCTTGTCCCTATACATAGTAAACTACGAGTTCTTCCTCTTACACGTAGTGCAGTCAGAATCCATGTTTTGGTTCTTGATACCGAAAAATCGAGTGATGGCAAAATGTCGATTGAAGAATGTCAACATTAGGAAATGTCGAAGATCGATTGGGAAACGTCGAAGATCGATTGGGGAACATCAATTTTTGTGAAAATCCTGCTAACGGTTAAGCTGCTAGAGCTGTACACAGACAATCCAACAGGCGTTTTGCCGCCAATATGTTTTTTGGTATATAGGACCAACAAAACACACATTTTGACTACATATCGTGTTAGATTAGAGTATATTCTTCAATGGTAGCCATTATTCACGAGTTGATGTATAACTCGACACGAGGGACGTAGGAGCGAGTGTCTGAATTTCTAATAGACATTTTACGCGAGTAGAAGACTATACTTTTTCTACGATTTTGAAATTGATGTTTTAAAATTACTAAATGAAAACATTTGATAAGTTTTTATTTTTTGAAATAATGTTACATTCATTGTACTTTTTATTTCATTAATTAAACATTATCTAACATTAACTATAAACAAATAAACATAACGAGTTTTACAAACATGAACAGTCTATATTTACTTTTTGGAAAAAATATTTGTCAAATTAAAGCAATTGGTAATACTTCTTAACGAGGGAGTTGACTCTTCATTTCAGTCTATTTCATTTAAAATAGAATTACTAGTAAAACTAGATGTTTCTTGTACACAAGTACGCTCGTATTTTGAATAGTGGCTGTATTACGTTCTACTGATTGCAGTAGTGTTAGCGGTAGACATTTTGTGTGACATAGAATCATCCACATAACCTTCCTAAGAATCACCAACTCGCATACTGTGTCAATGGTTCACCTGTCTTACGACAGTTGCGAAATGCCGCGACAGAGCGCGCAGAGCTGTTGCCCTCTGTAGGCGGCTGCGGGAACCCTCTGTCGTGTGTAATGAGCTAAGATGAATGTCATTAGTCGACAGCTGCGTGAGAACAATACTCACACACGGCTGTGGAATCGTCACCATTACTGTATCCGAGAAGAATGCAGAAATGAATACATTCTGGAATAGAAGAGAAAGTAATCTACTATGTATAGGGAAAATATTTATCAAATGTAACACATTATACAGAAAGCCGACACAGCCAAGAAGCCAAGGACAAGATTTACCTAGTTTTATGATACAAGGGCCCGGCAACAAGAGATTTCTGCTGAAAATTCGTTCTTTTTCCCCTGTAGCATTACAAAACTCTCTCTATTCTGTGTAAGCAGTAGCGAGAAAGTAAAACATTCGTTTAGCTTTCTGTTAATTTTAAAACTAATATTTGTTATTGAAACTATCCAATATCGTATACTTTAATAGAACAATCTTTCCGTTCGAAACAAGCAAAAGACACAAGATTTTACCAGTTTTATGTTTGACATAAAATATTGAAACTGGCTGTGTAACGGAATGTTCTTCATACGATTTTTTCAAATTCTCCTTATATCATTCTAAACAAACGTTTAACTACAAACCATTTAATGAAAACTATTTCTAATATCATTCACTCTGAAGCTGTCAAGGTGTTTCTAAACCACTTACCCTTGAGCGGTAGCCCTTAAGAAAATTTAATTGCATATGGGATGCATTAACACAGTCTTTTCTAAAAACTACGACTAACTTTTTTTAATTTAATGTATTTTTTAATTAATTTGTTGAGTCTTTGTTGACGCTATGCATCTCTGAACCTGTTTTTTGGGCGTTGAGTGCCTGCACCGCAATAATTTTACTTTATTTTTAAGTCTTGTCATATCGCAGTGAGTCATTGTCTTTTATCGCTTCGGCCTGAGGCTAGGCGCCGTTAGATATCAGCATTCCTAGAAGGTCACCCAACCAGGAATCCGCGAGATCTCAAATTCGCTTAACCTCCATGACTTCACGGAGCGTAGTAAACGAATTCGGCTGGCGGCGCCAACATTTCACATTGACGAAACGATTCCAAGTTACATGAAATAGTCACTACAAAAGTATTCAACTAGATAAACGAATTTATTCGTGTATTTTATTCTCTCGGTATTCTTCATTGAAACCATTATACGAGTATTCATAACTTTTAATTCGTTACAAGTAGTTGAAAGATGTATCATCCCACAATTAGTACGTTCCTGAGATGAGACGAAAAGTATCTATTTTGGATGTGTGCTCTGCTACACGAAATATCAAAAAACGAAACAATACCAGGTAAATATTAGCAGAGTGAAGCAAACAGAACATTTGAGTCTCAATAAAAGGAAATTTAAAGAGGCGTAGACTGACGTAATTAATACACAAAATTTATTCGCAAGTGAAGAGTGGAAGAGCAGGGCTGAGTCTCGCCGCTTGAAATGGAGACGACTTCAATTTGAATTTTAGGTCTCAAGATGTCAGAGAAGAAGAAACGTTTCAATCCATCGGTCCATCATCACTGATTCTTTAAGGCGGTATCGACAATAGAAAACTGACTCATGACAAAAATCAAAATTTTCAGGATGGGGCCACGAAACCTCAAAAAAAGGGAAGGTAAATATACGTACACAAAATCATGAGAGTGGTAAAGAATATGTCAGTTTGACAGGTAAAATGGTAAATGAATAGAAGGTGTCCCGAGAACGTTGCCGTTAAATGCAAACACAACTGTTCGAACAAAATTTGTAAGGAAGACCGCAAATCCCTAATGATATCTTTTCAATCACTACCCGACATTGAAAAAACAAAAATATTTCATCTTGAAAAGTCGGAATGTCCATCATCTGTCAGAATAAATAACGTTGAGAGTTGAAAGAAACATTCATTTGCCTATTCCCTGCATGGAAACGAAGAAAAGATATAAGTATGAACGGTATTTTTTCTTAGAAATCTTCTTGTAAGCCAAAATACCCTGTACAAAGTGCATTTGGAGAAAAATATAAACAAAAAATCGATGAACGTGAACAAAAATACCACCGCCAATGCTTCACATCTTTCCAAAAACCTTGTTTGTGTCCACATTAAGAATATTATCACTGACGCAGCACGACCAAAAAATAATACTTAAATTCTGAGCTCAATCTGGCAAGTGTGTATGAATTGTATCGAGAGTATCCATGAACAGATTAATATTTAACAGTACGTTTAATTTAAATTTGTACATACGGATGTGAATTGTGTGAGGAATAAATGAAAAGAAAATAAGTTAATTAAAAATTTAGAAAGAAATTATGAACATTAGAGGAAAAATTATTCATGAGATTTTATAGAAATAAAGAAAGAACAATTATAACGATGATATGTTTTGATTTAGAAAAAAAATACTATCATTAATACCATTTCCCCGTGCAAATGCCAGTTTGTTTTGTATAAAAGGAAGCTCAATTTGTATAATCTGACTGGACATACTTCAAAAGGAAGGAAATGTTATTGTGCCATTTGGAGTAAATCGATGTGTGGCAGTGCAGAGAATGCCAAAATTGAAGGCTTGTAATGCATGGCAACTCCACCAGAGCTATGTTCAATGTTGGTTCTATTTTTGAAGCAGCATTCATTGCCGAGTGTTTAAGTGAACTAATAAAAGTATTGATAAAAATATCCTTTGGTAAATCACAAGTCCAAGAGTATATATTATGGAGCGACAGCTGTGTGCTACAGAATATAAATTCTTTAATATTTTATGCTCTAGCATCATTCCTACAAAATAACGGCCACGTAACAAATATTACTATGAAATTTTCACATCGCCATTTTTGTATTCTGGAAGTATATACATTATTTCACAAAAAGTCGCTGAAACTATGGTATGGTCACCGTTATCGCTGTTACTATCGTTATCGCATACAATGTAATTCAAATATGAACATAGGACTTCTCTGATCATTATAGTCGATAAAAAACTAAGCAAAATTTAAAATTTCCTATTCCAGGTTGCACATTTAAGATTTGAACAAACAAACATCTTCAAGGCCTTAAATAAAACCAACGATGGAAGAAATATATCTTCTTAGAAAAGAGATCAAGCTAGATAGAAACGAAGTTGTGTTGTTAATGTACGAAGTCAATTACCCCGGGCTGAAATATAAAAAATAAGGAAGCAAATGTCCAGAGAAAAGGTGAAAGACATTAAATCTACAATGAAGTGGGCGCTCCAAGTTTATGTAGAGTACTTTAAAGCAATTCTGAAGAAAACAACCATCTGAATCTTCAGTTTTGAGAAACGTTCTGTGTCAGAAGGTTCTATTTGCTCGCAGCATTTAAACAAATCTGTTGTAAATGCATGTTTCAATTGTGTTTACTCAACAAACCATGTAAAATTTCATATTACTTTATAGGTGTTTAATATTTTAAAAATATATAAGCGATCTCGCAGTATTAATACTTTGCGCTGTAAACAACACCATACTTTGAAGGGTTCTCCTGTAAAGTGTACATTTTGTCAGTTAGCAACCTCTAGTTTGTCCCTCGTGAATTGTAGCGGAGTCATTTATAATCTTGTTGTGGGATTATAAAGAAATTTTTCTATAGTTCTTCTTTTGAATCTTTTGAAGGCTATTTAACTTCTTTAAAACCTCGGAATTCGTCGTTCCACCAGAGGACTTCCATCTTATTAAATTTAATTTGATCACAATCAATAACTTGGTAAGCAGCTGCCTTGATAGTGTTGATAAAGTCTTCGACTACAATATTTATGTCATCCTTGTCCTGTTGAAAATTAGATAAGGCAGAGCGAATGATTTCCTGATTCATGATCCAATTCGCTTTGACCGCACAGTTCTGTTTGTTGATGGGAGGAAAAGGTGTGTCATTGAAGCAGGGTATGTCAATGGCAATTACAACTGAATAATGATCGCTATCATACGGATACTCAAAGAAATTCCATGAAAATGTTTGACAAGGGAAGCCGATGCAACGGATATATAAATGGCACTGACTTTATCATTACTGGGTTTGATACGAGTGGGCTGACTCGTATTGACAATAATCAAATATGATCCTCCTACAAATTCTATAAATATATTTCTTTTGTCAGTTTTAAATGAGCCCGATACTGAGTTATAACTGTTTATGTTTCTCACAGTCAATAGGGAATTGTTTTAGGATATTACTGAGTTCCGAGTATTCAAGATTACAGCTGTCAGGGATTTATAAGTTATATATATTAACACAAATGTGTGCTACAACCTTCTCAGCAACAGCTTCCAAGTAAGAGTTTTTCATAAGGTTATCTGCCATAATCGAAGACTTGAAATTCATGGCAACTCCAGCATTGGCAATTCTTAATATTAGCCGAGTGCTTAAGTTAAAAATTATTTTCTTGCATACAAATGATGTCCGTATTCAAATTATTTCGTAGTAGCTGTAGATTAACGTAGGTGTCTTTGCAACTTGTAAGTCTGGTAAATCTGCCTTTGACAATTCTATCAGTTAATACAGGATAAATATCATTGAGTCCGTTGATGATGGCTGAGAGAGAGAGAGGAATTACAATAGGCCTTATAGTCCTTGACTATGGTTAGAGTGTCAGCAGAGAACAGAGTATTTTCGCATAATAAATGGAGTTGATTAACTAATAGGGGAAAGAAATGTTGGCTCTTTGCAAAGAGAACTTTCGTTGGTATTTGGTTCTTATATCTTCTAGCGATTTATCAGGGTCATTATCTTGGTCCAGTTCTTCACTTTCTTTTTTTACTTTTTTCACATTATTACCTTCATTGTTATTATCTTTAACATTGGTTGCTTCAGAGAGGGAAGTGGGCTCTTTGAGGAGGATTTTTTTAAAAGGGTGGTTCGTAGAGTCACTAGTGGGGGGTGGGGGCAGGGAGCAGTGAATGTTGCAGTTATGGGAGGCTGTACTTCCATATTATTAGAATGGCAATAGTAAGGATATTTGTACTGGGGGAATCCACAAGGCAATTCTCTTTTGTATTATTTTGGGGGCAATTACTGGCAGTATGGCCTTCCATTTTACAATTAAAACAGAAATGTTCTCTACAGAGCAAACAAAAATTCTATACGAAGTACCTTGATAATAATCAGTGACAGTTGACGTGTATGAATGAAGTTCATCAGGTCCCACAAAAACTTTCCTCATAATGTGACCTTTTCTCAAAATATGACGAAGACTAGGTTCAGAAAGACCAGTTCAGGTGAAAGATGTACTGGTAGCAATTTGAATGTTACGCTTTTTAAAAATATTAATGGTTTACGCGTTTATAATAAACGGGTAAAATTTGATATTATAACACTTTAAGTTTGTTAATGAGAGGTCTAACATTCGCACTTATATTTTGAATGCTTAGAGTAGGATGCTTATTAGTAATGAGCAGAGGAGTACTCTTGGAGTTCAAAACCTCATATTTTCTGTTGTTTGAAATGACTTTCTGTTGTCCTGGATATGAATGTAATGGCACTAAGAGGAAATGTTAATGAAATTTGCTAATTTAGTCATTAACTGCTAAGTTTCCATATGCATCTAGTACGTATGTCTCTATCTTTGATGGAAACTTTTCGTGTTAGCATCTCCAGCATACGCTTTCGTAGTTCGCTCATGAATACAAAAGTAGTAGAATGTTGTGTTGCATTCCCAAAAGCATTCCCAAAAGAATAACGATCACTCTTAAGTCCTCATATATCTTCTATATAAAAGAATTGACGTTGTGGTGATCTTCTCTCTCTGGATGGTCAGATCCGGCACCGACCTATCAGTCGGCTTGCGGGGTTTTCCCAACCAGGTATTTCCCATCAGCGGGCACCTCCCTTGCCGGTACAAGCTCTAAGCTCCCACTGGTCACCTGACATGTGCGGTAGTACATGAGTGTGTGTGTGTGTGTGTGTGTGTGTGTAGGTAAACGGTACGGATAGGACAAGGAAGATGAAGGAATGGTCGCGTGCAGTTCATGGCCCTTTTAGTCCAGTGCACGGCTCCAACATTTGTTTGGTGTTAACCGGATATTACGGAAACTTACCGAGTAGAGCAACTGGCTGCTAGAATTCTTCTCCAGACAGCGGCTGAATTCGACCTAGCAATGCAGTTAGTGACGAATAGCCACTGTTGAGACTCGAACCTCAGCACTTCCCGGACAGAGGCACTGCAAAGACATCAACATCCTTAAGCCACTTAGTAACCCTATAAAAAGATGCAGTGGTTGCTATTTTTACTAATTTTATTCTGTTTTTTAAATTATTTTTTACTGTTTATATATTTATTCAACACACAAAAGTAATGATTCAAGCATTTTCAAGATTGTTTTACATAACACTCTATTCATTAAACAATGTATATTTATTGAATTACTTTATTAGCCAATAATTCGTTTTTAGTTTGTCAGTTTGTTAATTTAAAGTTTATAAGATAATGTCAGTTTGTTAAAATAATTACAAACTATTGTGAAAAACATTATCAAATAAAAAATTGAAGACATAGTGCAACGACGTTGAGACTCTCAGTGAATCACTGAATGTGGAAACGAGAACTGAGAGCAACATGTAGCAAAACATTTCTTAGGTTTTGTACAAATTCAAAGTCACAAAATTAATTGCGGGTTGCATTAGAGACTTAATACAAGTATCATATACTAGAGACATGTTTTTAAAGAGAAACATTTTAATCTAAAAAATTTAAAAGGGGCGAATATGTGAAAATAAGTATGGACTTTTTACTTTCTAGCACTTACTAACGTAAGAAGAGAAACTATTGTAATCCTGCGCAGGAAAACGGCGAATTTTCGACACAAAAACTCTGCCGGGCTCTGGTAAGGAAAAAGTGGACAAATCCAGTTGCTAAATATAGAAACAAAATCCTCTAATACATGGTGTAGCCAGAATTCATGATTTTTGCATCCTTGATACCGAAAGCTAGATTGGCGGCAAAACGTTTGTCTGTCCGTCCAACCGTCTGTGCACAAAGCTAGCTCATAAACCTTTCAGCCCATTTTCTCTAAAAAATTGATATTCCGCAACCGTTCTGATGTCGGGATCCCTTGAATTTGAAACCAACATTTAATTTTGTTACTTTACATAAAACCCTGGAACATTTTTAAAATATTTAAAAAAAATGACTACAAATTTGTTGATTAAATTTTGTTGTTGAGTTTGTGTTTGAATAGTGCAAAGGACGTTTAAGAGAATGGTGCAGATCTCTTTTTCTTAACTTCCCCAATTTCTTGGAAATTGAAAAAGAAAAAAAAATTGCAGATAGAGATTTTTGTCTCAAAGTCTGTTGTGTAAAATTGGCTCGTCAAGAACGGTCATGTACACCTTTCTGAAGAAAAGAGTAGTTTTTGCGATTGAATTTTTTTAAAAAAAGTATCAAAGCAAAAAATTATCACTTCAATTTTTTTCTCTTATGTAATGAGTGACGATAAAACATGGTGCTAATCATATTTTCGAGTATTTATGTTTGTTTTTTTTGCAAATTAAAAAATTAAAAGTACAGAATTGAAGATTGATGTTTTTAGATAAAGTCGGTTGTACAAAATTAGCTTTTCGCAACGATTCATGTACATTCCTCCTAACTTTCTGAAAATATGGAAATTTTTGGGCTAACTTGATTTCTTACATTTGACCTTTTCATACGTTTACGCATTTATCTTTTAAAAATTATTTAAAACGTATTTGAAAACTGGTAGCTTTCAGGGAATATCAGATTGGAATGTCATAATGGCTCGACAACAATGACTTGGAAGCTCGTTTTTGTGAATCGCGTCTTATTGTGTGGTCATGATTTACATTCATGAAAATTAGTTGTAATTATCAAATTTAAGTTGACTTTTCCATGAAAATATATAGTTTGTGTAACAAATGTTGTACGATTTATAATACAAAATTGTTATACATTTACAGTATTTTGAGTATAATATACTTCCTAAAATTAATTATTAAATGTAGAAAATTTGTACGTAAAAACTCTGCAACGTAATAAGCCATTATCCCGAAGGCAGACGTTCGCGCGCTATTCGGAGGATCGGACGGCTATTCGGACGAAAACACGTAAGTCGGCAACACTATGCGCACAGCGCGGTTCATTTAAATCGGGTGACATGTTCTATAAGAGTTCTTACAGTTTCCACGGTGTACTGAGAGCAATGAAAGACCCACAAAAAGACCCTACAAAACCTGACCTTTGATATTAACAAGCTTTTCAGCAAAACTGAAATTTGACGGAGATAATAAAATATAAATTTTTCTGGATAGAAATTAGAATGTAAAAAAGTTTTAAATTTTTGCGACTTTCGAAAAATAAGGGTTTTTAATGAAAATGAGCCCTGCACCATTTGTATAAATGTCCATGCACCGAAAAATAAAATTTAATAAAAAATGTTGGAGCTACTTTTTTTTGTTTTGAAAATGTTCCAGGGGCTTCATGTCAGGAAAAGAAATAGCAAAAATTTCAAAAGATTCATTCATTTTTACAATTTATTAAAAAATTGTATTACATTACTAGTATTAAAAGTATTACGTAACTATCACTAAAGCCGAGACAGTACGTGCTGTTTTAGCACCACTAGTTTTTTTCAAAATCAGGAACGGAACGTACTGAATCCCAGACATTTTCAGATAGGTTAAACGATTTGAAGGATCGTCAAAGAAAGTCAACTTTTGACATTAACAGACAAGAGCCCTGAAAATTTGTAACATTTTCACATCCATTCTCACCTGTAAACCTCTCTTCTTTCCAAAGCGCTGTAATATTGTTCATAATTTTATTTTAAGCGTTTAGAATTTACAAAAAATAATTCCTTTAAAATTCGCTGCCTAATTACGATATAACAGTGCAAGTCGAGAGATCAGAGCTGCTTATCGGTGACAATACCGTTTAGTCCATGAATTCCCCGAATGGGGGCGCAGGTTCCATTAGCACAATTATTTTCGTAGAACCCCACTTGAGCGTCGTTGTCCCCCCCCCAGGGAGCGGTGGCTTTGAACCGCCTGAGCGCCGCTGGCCCCACCGGAAGGCGCGGGGACGCGACGGCTCCGGAGCGTTTCCGCGAGCGACGCCGGCGACGCCACAGCCGCCGATTACGCCCACGGAACCCTCCTCACGGGATTGACAGCTGCAATCGTCCGACGGCGGATAATTTCTCCGATTACGCCAGATTGCTTTCGGAATATAATATTCCATATTTTTTCGTGCGGCTCGCTACCTGCGCTGACTGACAGGCGCGCGCGGCGTGTGTAATTTGTTTACGCGGCGCAGGTACGGGCGCGGAGGCCACAGTCGGCGCCGGGGAGGCGCCGCGCCT
>BOPP01000309.1:477699-514382 GCA_017312745.1 Gryllus bimaculatus | reverse complement strand
ACTCGCGGGCATGGTTTTAGGGGGTACGAGTGGTTAGAACGTAGACATCCCCACGCAGTATTCCGGTCTTCTCAACCTGATAAGTGAATTTTCTCTTTCTCTAACACAGCATCATGTACTGGGACACTGCAAGGAAAACGCAAACTATAGCCTTGATTCGATCGGGAATCGAACCGCGACCGCGTAGTGGACAGCGAGAACGCTGAACAGGAGCTAGTCGTGAGCGATCAAAAGGTGTAGACTATTTATTGGTAGGCAAGAGAAGGAAGTCTTCAGAATGATATCCAGTCTTAGAGTTTTTTTATTGTATAGGTAACTGATACTCATAACTGGCGAAATAACTCTTAAGTAGTGTAAGGGGCATAGTCAATTATGGATCTTTATCTAATCGTTTCGTTTACATATCCCGCCAGAAAATTAGATTAATTGTCGTCAAACTACTCTCAAAGATATCATTCTAAAACAAATTCACAAAGATATCAATCTTTTTTACATATAAAACAATTCGTTTAATTGACTACACTTCCTCACATATCTTCATTCTAAAAAAACGTAAATTACAAAATTTTATTTTTCTAAATTGGTGACTGAAAAAGTGTCGTTGATATTTGGTTAAAATTATTCGTACGTGTCGTGTTTTTCGAATGAACAGTAGCAATCACGGATGGTTACCAGCATTCCTTTATGGCGAATGGTGGAATTGAAATAAAGATTTCACGAGTACAATACAATTTGTTTTTAATAGATAAAATATTATTTCATTAATCGAAGAATGCATATAATTAAACATAAGTTCAGTAATGAAAGGACTGCACAATATTTAACTAGTGGTGCTATAGAATGGCAAGTTTCCCGTATTTGTTTTCTGGTTTCGGCTAGATATTGATATTCACATACTCTTGCCACATGCTATGATCGCCAAAAGTATATTTCTTTAAAAATTTTCTTAATTTTTCAGCTTCCTAATAATAGAGTCGAGTTTTTACTTTAAACATATTAAACAACAGTAAATCCTAGTCGTAAATGGCAGTTATCATTGAGAAATTTGGAGCCATTTTTACGAAAATGGTATTTAAGCGCAACTGTAAATTCGAAATTTGAACCTCTTTTCAAAGAAAATTACTGAGTTTTCGAAGAACATTATATGACGTCATTTCAAGCAATTCCAGTCACAAATGCAATAGTATTTCAAATTGCTTAATATGCTTGTACATACTAAATGTGTGAGAGATCTTTCAAAAAAATAAATTTGTGTATTTAAAAAAAACAATAATACAGCAAAATTAGTTGTATGTCATCTTAAATAGTGCAATTAGCACTATCTATCGCAAAAGAATTCTGAAATTGTGGAATTTTAAGCTAATTTTCATGGCAACTGTTGAGTTTTTGAGGAGCTATATATAGCATTATTTCAAGTAGATGCACTCATAAATACATTAATGTAAAGAAATTGCCGCAAATGTAAATATTAACGACGTGAGAGACGAGACAAAAGATTACATTTTTTAGAAAATCTTTTTACATTTTAAAAAAACTACATATATTGCAATATAAGTATATTTTACTCTGTTCTTACAAGGAATTTAAAGAAAACATTTAGAGATATTTTTGAGAAAATCATGAAATGCCCAAAGGGTTTCATATAAAGTACCCCCAAAGTTTAAAGAATATTTTTCAAAATCTCAAAGATTTGACTCGAGTTCGATTTTGACACGGGTTTCTTCAATTTGGAAAAAAGCCTGATTTAGTCGCTAGAAGAGTTCACAAACACCAGACGGGCGGACGGGCAGACTGTCGGACGTTTTGAATAAAATCATTTTTTTCCGTATCAGAGGACCTCACAACGTCTATTTCCGTTGAAATCTCGAAATTGATTTTTCGCAGCATTACATGCCTTTCCCTATACTGCGTTTATTATTTTGTATATAATACTTACATATTCGGGAAAGTAAAATAAGGCATTGGCTTATTGATTATTTTCTGTTTTATATTGTCTATTGCCTACAACGTCGTTGTTTAAAAATATTGACACATTTTTTTTTAAATTTGAAGAGAACAATTCAAGAAATTATTAGGCAAAAACTAAATGAAAGTAATCTATGTTAAATTGTTTCTTTTTGTGCACATTTGTAATGAAAACTTTTTGGAATTAGCTTATTTCCATTGGTGTGCGAGGTGTTTAGGAGAGAAAGCGCATTGTCATGTTTATTAGAAGATTGTGTAATGTGATAGTTCTGGTGCAGAATTGTGCTGGAGACTAATTTTACAACTACGCATGTTTTTAACATGCAATGTACTGATACTCAACATTATTCTATTTACATGAACACTACGTAGACAATATAATCTACGTATGCTAACATTTCACAAAGAAAATTTTAAAAAATATTATAATTAGTAGTCATAGAGTAACATTTCACAATGCTATGCTTACTGTATTGGGTAGTCACAGCACAGTATACCTTTATACGTAATACTATGCGTATACCCGTAAAATATGTCGGGATGAAATTAAACTCCCTTATTAATAATGTATTATATTGAATAGTAGCACATAGTAGTTCGTAGTATTACCTATGGCTCTTGTGTTGCATCCTTTCATACTCGCAAGATAACAATTTCAGTTTCACTACTCCTATCATAAATAACAATTGCCAAATCATGATAAAAAGAGATGGAGAGCTGGCTCGGCGCATCGATTTTTGCTCGTTCTTCGCAGCACATCACGAACCACGTGACCGCAACACGGCCACTTCGTTTGAAAAACATTATAAAAACATTTTGAAAGTGACAAAGTGACAATTTTTAAGGATGACCAACCGAAAATAACACGATGAAGGTGTTATTGAAATAAATGACGCAATATTTTTTCAAAACGTTTCATATATATGTTTTAATGACTTGTAGCAATGTGATCATTTTGATATCTGGCAGCATTTAAAACTCCCGCTAATATTGTGATGCAAACTAGTGCATGAAGCTCATTTGGCTGAAGCCAGGCAGCGCAATAGCTCCTTTCATCCCGTGTTAAAGTACTTTCGTCTATGTAGTAGGCTAAGTACCCGTAGTTGAGGCGCAGGCGTGTCGAGGGCGGCGTACGCGCGGGCACACTCCGCCGATCTGCTGCCCCTGCGCCCCCGGCGCGCCAAGCCTTTATGACGGCCGCCATCGCGCTCCCGTGCCACCCGCCCCGCCCCCGCGCCGGCCGTAAATCTCTCGTTACGTCACACAAGGCGAAGGCGGCGGCGGCGACGGCGGAGGAGGCGGCGGTGACGGAGGCAGAGCTGGCGGCGGAGGCGGCGGCGGTGGAGGCGGCGGAGGCGTTGGTGGCGGCGGAGGCGGCGGTGGAGGCGGCGGAGGCGGAGGCGGCGGAGGCGTTGGTGGCGGCGGTGACGGAGACGGAGGTGGAGGCGGAGGTGTTGGCGGCGGTGGAGGCAGGGAAAAAGGAGGCGGCCGAGGCGTAGGCGTGTTTGCAAGCGCGTCACCACTCTTCAACCATTCGCACGCTCACGTCCCCAGTTGCCTGCAACACGCGCCGCGCCCTCAGCCACTCAATGACTTCTGGTGAAAGTCGTGATACGTTACGGAGGAATGAAGATTTACAGGGACTGACACTTGAGGCATGGGGACGAGTTAAGACTTGTTGAAATTTGATGCTCGGAGTAAAAAATGAAAGAAATATTTATTTAATATTATATTAAATATGAGTCCTAAACGAAAAAGATGACTTGTTGAAATATAAACAGAAATAATGTCATATTTGATTAATGGTTCGAATATAAAAGTTAATTTTGATTAGCTTATATAAAAAATTGATTTTATTTTCATTATGTTTTTGTGTCGCACACGATAAGATAAAAGAAGATGTATTATAATTAAATTTAAGAGAAAACACTGTTCTGATTCAAAAAACGCGTAAGCATTTAATGTTATAAAGCCGTCCTTGCTTTCGTGTGGACGTTGTACACATTCAAACGATATTCTTACGATAAACATTTTCATTATTTCATACTAAATAGTAATTTCTCAGACAAAACGTTTACAATAATAGCAGAATGATCTCATTCACAAGTTGATGGTGTGTTTATCCATTCAAATTAAAGATCACAGATGAAAGAAATTTATAAAATTTGTTAATTGTTGCCATTCGAATCAGGAGACGTGTTCTTAATCCCGCTAACGACAGAGCTTCTGTATTGTTGTGTAGGTTTTTTTTCGAGCACTTAAAACAGTAGAACCCCGTAAATCCGAAATTTCGGATAATCCGAGCAACATTCAGGATGGAGGAAAAATAAACAACATAAATAAAATGCTTATTTTTAGTGTGAGGTAAGAATTTTATAATTACTGTAGAAATGAGCAACTAATTATTGTAAAACAAGTTGTCGAAATGGAACGTTTATTGCACTGTTGACTACAATGTGTATCACATGTAGAAGTAATTTTCACTTAGAGGAACTTGCAAAATTGCTAATCATTTTCGCCTTCCTCATGTCACTACGCAACGTTGCAATTTTCTCACATCGCATTCTGTCTAATAAGCTTATATATAGTATTTATATAGCCGTATTTATAGATGTAGGGTACATTTTCGGGAAATCCGAACATTTCCACATCCGAACAGATCACACTCCCAATTAGTTAGAAATACTATATATTGATCAAATGAGTGTATTTTTATTAATGTTTAGAGGTTTAAAACAAAACAAAAAATTAAAAATCGTCTCTCCTAATAGAACGTAAACTGGTTCGCGCCTGGACTTCCGGGGCAGTGGGTGGTTGGTGCGAAAGCGCACTTTCACTCCTTCGCAGAACAATTGCTACGTTTTCAACCAGACGGCGAACGTCCTCGTGCGAGTGAAGGACAGAACTGCTGCTTAACAGGCATCTAACTTAAACTGTATTGGAACAGTAAGCTCATGAGATCAGTTCGTCGGTGAAGCTCTTTTATGAAATGCCGGATGCATGCACCTAAGACTTCTCACTTGCCGCCTTTGAGCTAATGTCTGAAAACTGCTCTCAAGTTGACAAAAGATTTGGCACCGTTCTTGCCAGGTTTCTTTGTCGGTAGATGCCTTCGAGGACACTTCTTTATCACTGGCCTTTTCTAATTGTTCTTGAGGGTTTCAAACGTCGAATTGTTGGACACATTAAGTACTTTCTAAGAATTTTAAATTATGAGTAAAATTTTAATTTTAAGGCAAGTCATGTATGGTGCGCAATAAACATTATTAATATTAAAATCAAAATTTATGATGTCATCACATGATTTATAATGTGATTGAATAAACAATCATTGGTGTAATCCTGTGTGCTCATAAATACTTTTGGATTGTTTATTTTATTTATTTTTATTTTATGGTGTATATTTATCATCCCGAGGAACTATTAATTTCTTTTGTCATGTAGAGCACATGGAATCGATAGTTCAGTATTTCAATGTTTCCTTCGTGTGAGAATGTGAGGTAGTTTCTTAGTTATATTTGTTTTGGAAACATGTTTCTCAAAATTTTATTTCAATGAATATGTTTTTATTCGGCATTTCATTTGAATATTTCAAAATATTACTCCCAATAGATTAGATTTTGCTGTTTTAGAATAATGGAAACCAAGAGAGATAATACTACTGTGATGCTTTGATGCGATAGTGATGTTCATGCGATATTGATTATTACTATTGCAATGCCTTATTGATGTTTCATTATAGATAATGTGAATGACAAAATGGAAATGCTTTGAACGAGGATCAAAATGAAAGAACAATAATGTATTTGTTGTTCATAATAGAGAGTTAGAGATATTGTAGAGATATAAAAAAGTAAATATAAATTACAGACACTTTACTTGAGAAGACGGTTATGATCGCCATGACTAGTCAATTCTCCGATTAAAAGTACTTAACACTTAGCAAATCAGTGAATTGAAAGATCTCTTGACGAATCGGGAGCACTACTTTTTAAACTTGAAACTCCCAATTAGATAACAGTATCCTATCTCCTAACATACCTTGTTGTCAAGTGTCAATTAGTTTTAATCGGACAAGTAAAATTCAAATAAAAGTAGAAGGAACTAAGGACTACGAAGGAAATTTTCACGTAGTCTTCAAAATAACTGTAAACTCGCCACTGATATTTAAAAGTTTGCAAATATTTCACAAGCGTTAAGGGTTTTACTGAGTAATATATTTTTTGGGGCAACTTACGGTATTTCGAGAGAAGTTAAAAAAAATACCAATAGTCTACGTATTACAATAAATTAATAAAGTGTATCTGTAGGATTTTCTCTAAAAGTCGGTATCAAAGATTGATGTATAGTGTTATTAAGAAAGTTGCCTTCAAGAAGAATATGAGGTCCCACTTTACTTTGTTAATTCCATTATTTTTAGCTCTGCGTTTCTAAAATATTTAGATCTCGCATCTTTTAGTAAATAGACCTATAGCTTTCCTTTAAAATCGTCGCAGATTCTGCGTGACGAAGAAAACTCAGACGGAGTTTGTTAGTTACAATGAAGAGAATAAATGTTTGCTACATGTCTCTCTTACACACACACCCTAAAATGGAAATTAAACTAGGACCAGGCATGGGATACACCGACAATTAGCCAGTAAAGTTTGGGCAATCAACCCAAAAATCCCAAATAAATGCATGCATACGCAGACCTTCCTTGGTGCGGACAGTGCTGGTGGTGACGCGAAATGCAGCTTCGCGTAAAAAATGCGCAACTGACATCTTTAAGATGATCAGAAATAGAATTATTTCATTATTAATAACAGAATTAGTTTAGGGTGTTCTGTTATCTAGGTGTTTGTTGCTCATAGTGATTCCGGGGGCATTAGTCTCGTAAGTGAAATGCATGTTTTGCTCGGGAGGTGGCGGTGATCTTGCCCTCGCTGTATGGTGTGATCCGGCGCCGACCTACCGTCGGTTAACAGGAGTTTCTACAACCAGGCATCTCCCACCAGCGGGGCACCGCCCCAGCCGGGACAAGCTCTAAGCTCCCAACCGGTCACCCGGCATGTGCGTGTGTGTGTGTGTGTGCAAGAGAAGAGCATAGGACAAGGAAGAGAAGGGAAAGATCGCGCGCGGTCCGTGGCCCGTTTGTTAGGGAACTGCTCCGGCATTCGCCTGGCGTTGATCGGAGAAACCAGGGAAAACAAGCTATCAGAGCAGCCGACCGCTAGAATTCTGCTCCAGACAGCGACTGACCTAGCTGACAACATAGTGTCGAAAATCCTGCCATCGTCGGGAGTCTAACCTAGGCCCTCCCGGTCAGAGTGACTGCAGTGACATCAGTTGACGCCCTGAGCCATCTCTCCCGGTCCCTGCTATCTCGTACGCCGGAACCGCTGCTGACTGTGTGTGGGAGGGCAGGGGCGGTTTGGTGTCGTTGCCGCGGGGCGCGTTCCTTCCGGCGTGGGCGGCGATCGGCACGCAATGACCGCCCCCGCCCACGCCCCTCCCTCACGACAATGGCCTCGTAGTGCAACGAACTGCGCCTACGATAACGTACGAACGCTTACCTTCGCGTTCATTGGGTATACCGTACTAACGATATATCAAAAAGGCTACTCCCTTCCATAATTTTAAACATTAATTTATTAATTCCCCCCAGTAAATCTACGTATCGGTTCTCATGATAAGGAATACATAAATCAAAACAAATTCCAGAACATAGATGGAGACACAATAAAACTACATAAATATGGTATCAAGCAAATAGTACCTTACATACATATATAAGCATGTGAAAGTCCACTAATAGTATTATTAATTGAACAACAGCAATATGTCATACATCGATTGCAATATACACTTCCAACATGCGTGATTTTCTAATGCAGCACTTATCGTAATTGATTTGACGTAATTCCAGTGAATATGTTAGTGATTTCAATTAAAAGCTATGGGTGTGGATGGTTAGGATCCTTCGGCAGATCATCATTCGGACAATAATTGTCTCTTCTAATGAGAAGACATTTTTCTACTTCACTTCTTTTCATAAATGATTCGAACCTCCAATCGTTTTATTTTTGCTTCGAGTGTATCGTCATTAAATACACTTCCAGAAGTGTCATGAAATTTAGTGTAGTGTACATAAAACTTAATGTTATCTAATACATTAAAAATTGCTTGTTATGTACGTGCACATTAAATTTAATGCACAAGTTAAAATCAATGTATATTTACAGAAGTGGTTCTGCCCTTTCCCCTAAGACTCATCATTCATCTCATGTATTCAAAATCACCAGCCCATCATATGCATTAACTCCTCCCTTCCAGAAATGATCAGAAAATTTTGACTCGCATTCTAATGTACATTAAATTAAATGCATGTTCATTATAATTACTTTAAATAGCATTTCATTAAAAAAATGCGGAAATTTCTGACAGTGTACTGAAGATGCTACTTAATAAATTGCTCTAAGAAATACATTCCCTGCGCACGTATGACGAAGTACGATGACATTCCGCGACGAACAATTCGTGGCCAGACGTGGCCTGGCCGTGCAACGGTGGGCGACGCGGGTCGGGGCCAACAGCCGCTATTCTCGTGGTCAGTCGCAGCCCGCCCCGCCCGCCCGCCCGCCCGCCCGCAGAGGCAGGGTGAACGCTCCCGCCTTCTGCATCTGCCCTCTGCGCTGAGCCGCAGGCAACGCCAATGGTCACCATCAAACCGGTAGTAATCCCACGGGTTGTAAAGGTTAACAGTGGTTGACAGGGATGAACACAGGTGAACTGCAACACCATGTAATCGGAAACCAATTCTTGTTTGGGGCACAAAATGGAGGCTGATAGAAATGTGTTATTCAAAATATAATAAGTAAATAACACTGTGCAAAATAATAGTTCCCGTCAACTGAAACCACCTACTGTCTGTTGTAGAGAAATTGAGCTGTTGATGAAAGGATTAAGTGATGTGGAAATAATATGGAAATCAATGATGAAGATGATATACGAGAATTTCAAAACTCTGAACGGGCATACTTGGAGGGAATCATGGAATCGAAATGAGCTCATAGGGAAAAATGTCTGTGGAATTGGTGATTTATTTCCCTCTTCAGTAATCCTGGAGCGCTGAGAATTTATCCAGGAGATTGGGTTTGTTTTTATTTGTTGCAGACGATTATACGCCTGCGCCTATGATAGGGCCTGTCTTAAATAAACTAAACTAAACATATTGTAATTAAAAATCAATTTACAAGGGCCACTTTAGCCTCTCATTACCAGTAATATACATATTAATCATAGTATTTGATCATTTATTAGTGATTCTGAGCTCGTCAACTGCTATGGTCATTATTTCCGGGTGTGTAGTGCATGTTTTATCACGGGAGGAAGTGATGATCTTCCCCCGCTGAATGGTGAGATCCGGCGCCGAGCTATGTCGGCTTGTGGGGTTTTTCCCTAACCAGGTATCTCCCACCAGTGTGACATCGCCCCAGACCTCTCAGCTCCGGGACAAACTCTAAGCTCCCGTCACGTGTAGTAGCGTAGTGCATGTAAATGTAAGAGAGTGTACGTAAGAGATGATGTTACAAGGAAGAGGAACGAAAGATCACGCGCGGTCCTTGGCCCGTTTCTTACATACCGCTCCGGCATTCACCTGGTGGTGATCGGAGAAACCACGAAAAATTACCGATCGCGTCAGCCGGCCGCTAGAATTCTCCTCCAGTCCACCGCCTGGGCTTGAAGCTAGGACATCCCGATCAGAGGCACAGCAGAGAGACCAGTCGATGCCCCCTTCGCGGGTGAAATTACATTATTAAAGCTCTTTGGATTGTGCCGGCAGCTGTGTGGTGATGGGCGCTGGTCGCGGATTCGCCGCCATAAATGCCGCTGGCGCCGGCAGCTGCATTTCGCGAACCAGTGCCCTTTAGCGGGACTTGTGGGGAGGGGGAGGGGGGGCCGCGCCGCACCGCTGGCCGCGCCGGTAGCCGCCGGGCCCTTTCGGACTGGCGCGATTAATTGAACACTTTACGGCCGCGTTACAAGCGCAGCCGCTGGCCGCTGCGCAGCGGTAGCCGCCGAATCGACGCGATGAACACCGGTCGCCATTACGCCGACGCGCAGAGGCGCAGATGGCGGTGGTGTAATGGTCGATAAGAAGACATCGTGTTCGAATAGCAGAATATCCGTCCGACTAGCGGCCGCGTGTTATGGTAAACATTTCGAGGCAAAACATTTTGAAGGAATAATCAAATATTTAGCTGCAGAATTTATCTGAGAATTTCCAATGGACGAGTGGTTCTTAATAAGACTATTCTGCGAGTGAAATTATGCTCAACAGAGTTCCATAATACGGCAGTATCGAAAATATTTTAAAATCAAAGAAGTCATGTTATAATACACAGGCGGTTTATTGAACATCAACATAGCGGTTTATGTATACCGCCTCCTAAGATAGATGAGTTGCAGTTTATGGTTGGATAAAAGGGAAAAGTGAAGAGAAAAGTGAGATAGTAATAGCGATGAACTTTTTGAAATACACCGTCCTGATTGGGGCATTGTGTATGTATATTCAAAGGCTATTGGTTTTAATTTCACGAGTGGAATAGTCTTCATAAAAGTCTTTGATGACTACTTGTTTCATTCGTCTTGTCGGTCCTTTAACATGAAATTTCTTCCCATAATGTAATAGAATTTCTCAGGCGCTACACACTCTTCTGTATCTTACTTTTATACAACCCAAAATGTCGCCGTTAAGTACAAATCCCATCAAACAGAAAAAAGATTATACAGCACTTTCTCACCATATCACAATATGCCTCCCACTTAATCAAAAATATTCGAAAATATTGGACAATTTATGAAAATTTAAAGTATATGTAATCAAATATGTGTGTTTAACAACTAACGTGGTGTATTAATTCTCGAATGGTTGGAATACAGACATCAATTTCTGGAGATGCGTTTGTAATATGAATTAATACATTTTCAGTATTGTTTACTGGGTAATGAGACGAAGTAATTATTGAGTATATTAAGTTGCTTCAAGGACCGAGATCTGGTATGTTATTGCTCTTCTGACGAGCAGAAGAACACTTAATGAAGAGTGGTATAACAATTGAAATGTTTCCAAATTACCAAGCGTATTTGTGAAACGCGGATGCGATTCCTTTCCATTTAGAACATTTTATTTGAAGTTCTGATGAAACAAGGGACCAAAAGCTATAATTTCAGTGAGCTATTTTTCATTCCTAATTCTTCACAAAATTATTAAATTTATCACATTACTTTCCTAAGTTGACTTTTGAATAATTTTATTCTTAACGAATCTGATAAACCAAGACCTTCATAAAAAACTCATGGAAATAATTTTAACACTATTCTGAACCTTTCGTTGCAAGATTTTCAACGAATACCTATGTCGATTAGTATTAAACGTACAAACGTGTGTTCGGGAAGGCGCTGCGATCACGAGCCCCCGGCATGTGGCACTTTCGACGCTCGACGAAACTAACTCTCCCTGCCCGTCTTCAAGACGACATTTACCTTCGTGTTTCTTCATGCATTCTCAGTTGATCTACGTTGAGAAAAGATAAATGATCGTGAACGTGTCTGATTTTCAATATTTTATTATAATAATTAAAAAATGAATAGGTCTTTCATAAATAAACATTTGTCTATCAAATACTTGCATTTATCTTCAGATATTCTTATTTACCTACGTACTGGAGACTCAGAAAGTTGAATGTTCTCCATTTAAAAGTTTGAATTTTTTCTTGTATTTCTGAATATAAAAAATCGGTATCATCAACGTTTGAGTATCAATAATGGAGACACTGCGGAGTAAAATGAGACACGAGAATTTTTCAAATATTTTTTTAAAAATTGTTTAAACCGACAACTAATATATTTCTAAACAGAATTATTCACTTTTCGCGGAAAAAATTAAATCAATATTACTATTTCTAATCTGCTATATCTAAAAATGCAATTATTTCAATTTGTTTTTTATAAACAATGTTAGAATTAGATAACGGCTCGATTTCTCTTGTAAAGGATGACGTTTTCAAACTTGAAGAAAAACATTTATGGGCGTTTTGTCACCTTAAGCATGGTGAGTTATTTGTAGCTGAAACCCGACCGGAACACGCAACTGAAGTTGCGTGTAACGATAGCATTGAATGCGTCTTCCAGGATAAATCAACGCTGTGGACTTCCTTTGACAATTTCCACGTATGCAGAAATTACGGAGTTTTTCAGAAGGCCCAGATACCGAACCAAATTGCTCTAAATGAAAAAAAAAACACAACCGAGCAGCAAATTCTAACAAACGATCTCGTTAACAGTTATACATCAATGCCATTCCATTGCCTGGAGAATGCCAATTGGGGCAGGGGTATCGGCGGACTCAAGGAACAATGAAAATGAGATCTTCGCCATTATTAAACGTGCATTGCTCTAGTGGAGAAATAAATTTCATCCAAATAAAATGGTGTCCTTTTTGAGAAACCCTTTTGAAAGTAGATTGTTAAGATTTGATGTAAACTATCTTCAAAAATTAAAATGTCCGTTTCCATTTCGCAAGGCCTTGAGTTTGACCAGATCGATTCTCGAATATCAGTTTTCCAAAATAAAAAAAAAAAATAAAAAAAAAACTCAGCAGTTTAGGCGTTAGCGTTGCCCATAGAGAGACAAATGTTTTCCCGAGAACAATTTTTCGCAATTAAAGACCCACAAAGTGTGTATTGTGACTACCCAACGTATTAGAGGAAGTAAATTAATTACATTGAGGAACACGATTTGTATGCTACGTGTATAGGGTTTATTTGTTGGCTATGGGTTCGAGTTCTTTGCGGAGTTGGCCGTTGGTAACAAACCAAGGAGATTATCCTTAGGTACTGGATTTAGAAAAATATAATTTGTTAATGTCGGTTTCTGTTACAATCCCCCATTGCTATACGACTGTTAATATGTTGCGGTCGGTGGAAGCGGCGGTTCAAACGGGTGCCGGAGGCGGGGCCGGGGCCGTGGCCGGGGGCGGGGGCGGGGGCATCGGCACCCGATCGAAGCGAAAAGCGGCCACAGCCCTCGCTTGCGCCACTCGCAGAGGCGTGGGCGGCGACCGCAGGTTGGTTGGTTGGTTGCCAACTGCTCTTATTACTTTCGGATTCAGCAAGAAGTTAATTACCGTGCGCATTTTTGCCTTTCTAATGCAACCTCCGATTTCTTCGTAGCCCCTACGCGCGGCGCTGGAATTGGGGGCGGAATCTCAGAGGTTTAGGTAACGTGTAAAAGCGATTCCCTCGAGCCAAAATATTTTTGTTGTTTTATAAGTGCGGAAATTATACGGCCCAGCTCGAAAGCGATATTCTGACGATGAGAACATACATATATGCATGTATGTACATTTATTCATTTTTATATTGTTCCTGGATATATCTGAATTTGAATCAATAACACGATCGAGAAAACATAGATTGTTATTGGAATAGAAAAGTTTTGTTAACATGCTTGCTGCAAAAGAGCTTTTATATCTTCATGCGATATAAAGTTATGGCATTTCTCCACAGTAGGTCTCTCATTTTGTATACTTTTCTTATATTTTTTTAAAGTTGAGCAGCCTAGATTTTTATCGCTTCATTCAATATCTATTTTTCATGATTCTGGTTAAATAACGCTCATTGATAAGGTAAATTTAGAATAGCAAAATAATTGTTTTTGTCTTAAATAACTTTAAGAATCACATTTTTTTTCTTTAATTGGACTAAACGAGAAAACAAAAGTCCAGACTTGAAGGATCAGTTCGCGTTTTGTCACGGACTTTTGTGTGCAGGTAAAATACTGGAGGCAAATCGGTCTCCCCCACCCAGCAGCAGGATTTTCCGCCCATAACGTGACCGACCGCCACAATCAGCGCAGCGGCCGCGTCCCCGAATGCCGCCGAAGCGCGCGCCTCCACCCCGCCCCTCTCCGCCCGCGCCGCCCGCCCCGCACCCTCTCGACCCGCTCCGCCCTGCCCTGCCTCGCGGGTCAGGGACCGACCCGCCCCGCGCCGCCCCGCCCCGCTCCGTCCTGTCCTCGCGCACCACGAACAGCCCGCGCCGCCTCGCCCCGCACCCTCTCTAGCCTCTCCACCCTGCCCTGCCTCGAGGACCAGGGTCCGCCCCGATCCGCTCTCTTCCCCACATCGTCCCGCTCCGCCGCGCTCTGCCTTACAGGCCAGGGACCGCCCCGCTCCGTCCCGTCCCCGTGCGCCAGGGACCGCCCGCGCCGTTCTCGCGTGGAACCGCGCCGCGCCGCCTGCCGTGCCTCCAAATTGGCGCTGTGCCCGCCGCCCCCCGCGTCACCCGTGGCGGAAAAGAAAGAAAATGGACGCGGAGCAGCTAGCAGAGATCCCAAGCCACCACTTTTTAAACTTTTTTTCTTCTTCTCCAAAACTCCCCGCATTTAAAAACAGTTTTGAAAGAATCCGATGCGGACTATGAGAAGACTTTCTCAATTACCGTCTCCCACTTAATGACACGGCGGTGTGCACGAGTGGGGGGTAATTGGTCGTGTGGTCTATGTGAGTTTTAAACAAATTCGGTTTTCAGCCGATTCGCCGTACGGAAATTGCCCACGGCCCGGGTTTTAGGCATAATTTCGCTGCAATTTTGGTGGCGGGAATGCGCGGCGCTGATGATTGCGTTTAATTGCAGCTCCGGATCGCAGCTGCCGTCGCGTTGCGTGCGCGCTGGCGCGGCGCGCTGGCTGAGGACAGGCCTCTGCCCCTTTCCAATCGCAAATCAAGTGGATGGTAACAGTGATACGATCGGTTTACGTCCCTTCATGGAGCTTGCACTCTCCAAGTCATACGCATATTTTGATAGTCAATCACTCTGATTGATTTACGTCTTTTCATGCGACTTGCATGGGACTTGCAAATCTATTGGATTAAAAAAGTGCCCCGATTACGTCCCTTTATGGGGTTTATTGAAGTAGATATTCATACACAATGTTTCGCTTGTCACTCGCTGCGATTGGTTTACGCACTTTTTATGGGGCTTCAATGGGAATTGCAAATCAATTGTATTCTAACAGTGCTCAGATTGCTTTACATTCTATCAAGGGGCTTGCACTATCCAAGAAGAACTTCATGCGCAATATTCTGATTGTCAGTCGCTGCGAATGGTTTACGCTCTTTCAGGGGGCTTGTAAATCAATTGGATTGTAACAGTTCCCCGATCGGTATACGTCCCTTCATGGCGCTTGCACTATTCAAGAAGAACTTCATGCACAATGCTTTGATTGTCAGTCGCTCTGATTGATTTACGTCCTTTCATGGACCTTACATGGGAATTGCAAATCAACTGGATTCTAACAGTGTTCCGATTAGTTTACGCCCTTTCATGTGGCTTGCACTATCCAAGAAGAACTTCATGCACAAAATTTATATTTTCAGTCGCCACGAATTCTTCTGCGCAACCAGCGGTTGGGTGACGTTAAGGATTTGGATCTGGAAGTGAAACGTCTGAAAGAAGAACGTAGTCATGAAAGATCTGAGAGTCCTCGAAATCAATCAACTTTTATCTTCTGGAATTTCAATAAGCGCAGGGCTGTCACACTGTCTGTGGAAGGCGGTGTATAATTTAGCAATATTTTAGAAAAATAATATATGCCCCATGAAAAATATTTCGTGACAGCCTTCATACAAAATTAACCTTACTTGCTAAATTGGAAGGGTTATTAACAGTCTCTGACACATGCTGAACATCTACCTTCATTAAATATAGTTGAAATTTGTTTTTGAATTTTTAATTTTTATTCCAAATACATGCACGTGATTCATTGTAATCGAAACTTAATCATTTTCAAATTGATGAGATGTTTTCATTGATTTTTTTTATTTAACCGTCGGCAGGTGAAGTTCCATTCAGACAGTGGAAACGCTTTAATTTCTGGTATATGAATAGTTTCGTTCAGAAACCTTGTTTCTGGACAAGATTATATGAAGTTATGTCGACAGTACCTAAGGAATATATTCAGACGTACTATTTTATTTTTTGGATAACTACATTAAGTAATAGTGGTCCGATGCTATTTGCTGCAAGGAAACATTTAAAAGCGGTGTACATACACTTTATAGATAAATACATCCTTATTTTTATTTTACCCCTTTCAGACCAAATTATACTTCCAATCTACAACGCATATTAAACGATGTACAAATACGTGTTTCGTTTTATTGTGTTTAATTGAGGCTTTTATAATCACATTTTGCAGCATTGTAATATTAATTTTATATTGATCTATGTATTAGTAACAAAGATAAGAACCCATTCCAATTGCTTTTCCAATCCCCAAAAATGTTATACTTTAAGATGTGCAAGAAAGAATAGCAAAGCATCGAAGTCGATCTGTTGTGATACCAAATTGCTTTGAAATTCCAATATCCAGCAAAGTCTCGAAATCAAACCTTTTGCTTTTTATACCCCTTCACGTCCGAACGAAACGCGAATAAAAAGAGTGCAACTGCAGCACGATTCTTGAATTTGCAACCATCATATATTACGCAAGATGAGATTTATGACGCAACCAAAATCATCTCTTCGATGTAACTTTCGCACTCAAAAACTTGAACCTCCCGTCTCGTGTTGGGTGAAGCATCTGCTTTCGAATGTGCACACTCCTCGTTGCTCCAGTTGTGACATTCTGCAAACCAGCAGGCCACCGCGCGTTGCAACATGCATTGGGAAAGCAGCGTTGCACAGCATTGCCTTATGAACTATTCATTAGCGATTGCAGTTTCGGAAAGCGTTCAAGGGCTCCGGCTTGAGGTTCGAGGTGGATGCCCGCGCTAAAAATTGTTTTTGTTATCTAAAGTCGCATCAACTTCTTGGTCATTAGCGACCGCTATTGCGTTTAACGGAGTGGTAACTCTCAGGATGACACGATAATGATGATGATAGGGGGTGAAAGGACGAACACAATACAACCATGCCCGAGGCTGGATTCGCACCCGCGATCCATCGGTCCGAGATCACTACGGCACTACTGCCTTAGCGATTGCGGCCATCCGGCCAGGCGACGCTTAAATTGAAAACTTTCAATACGCCCGTAAAAGTGACTACTTTTAAGTTCAAAAAAGTTATTTTGAAAAGTAAGTTTTTTCTTTCTGTACATTGTTATCGCTGAAAGTTAACATGAAAACGTACTGAAAAATAGTTAAAGGTGAACAAGAAAATAAATAATAGCTACGAGATAGGAATGAATGGAAATACATGCAAGATTGCGGCAGGAATTTCGTTAAAAATTCAAAGTAACATCGTTAAAATAAACAGTAGATTATAATTGTCAACTATCTACAAGTGACAAAATATCAATACAAGAAAAGAACACACACAATCAATATAGACTATTTACTAATCAATTCAGCCATTTTCGATAGAAGTATGGCCATGACAAGTTTGGCAATTTTCGGAATGATTCACAGAATTCACGTCATGAAGAGGGATTTCTGGAAGCCAACCTTAAATTACGCAATTTAAATATTTACCGTGATAATCATATTTTAAATTTACAGTGCTAATCTGCTAATCATTACTGGCAAGTACTCTCACGAAGGCAGATGTTGAAAGTAACTTTGACATTCCTTTCCACAACGTCGGGTTTCTCAATGGAGGTGTGTTTCAAGAAATGTATTTTTTTTAATTTGAAGTTCATTATCATTTATAACTGTTCTCCATAACGTGATTGTAAGAAATTAACAATAATTGGTCGCTAATTGTACTTGATATTTTTATAAGTACAATATTGTTTGGGAACGGAAGTATCAAAACCTCACGATAAAACGAAGAGAAAAATGGCGATTCTTCGAAATTAACGTCGTGGCCGCTACTTTTTTGGGTGAGCAACTCAATTCCGCTTGCACCACTTGCCGTCCCGTGTGGGTGCCAGCGCACGTGCTGGGAGGGGGAGGGGGAGGGGGAAACAGAAGATCGGCGCCGGGCCGCTGCGCACGCTCTCGGCCGCGCGCAGAAATAATTTATTCATAGCGCATTATTATTTTAGCTCGGCCGTAAAGAGGTAAGGCGCCTGTACGTGGCGCGACTTGGCCGCAATCGCACCGGCGCCGAGCGCGCGCTTTGTAAGCGCGGCCGCATCCGGCAGGCGCCGCCCGGCGCGGGGCGCAGAAAACGGAACAGGGCGGGTGGGTGGGGCGGGGCAGGAGCAGGGTGGTGCGGGACAGGCGAGGCGGGGCGGAGCGGACGAAGACCTAGACGGAGCGGGACGGGGTCGGCGGAATGGAACATAAAACGTGGTGGGGTGGGGTGGGGTGAGGCGGAGTGGGAAAGGGCGGGTGGCACGTGGGACAAGGCGTGGGGTGACGCGCGGGGGAGAACCGGAGCGGGACGGTGTTCGTCGGGGCGGATGGGGAGGAGAGGGGGATGGGGCGGGGCGGAGTGAGGGCGGAGTGGGAAGGGGCGGGTGGTGTAGGACGGGGCGGTGTATGACGGCGCGGGGCGGCACGGGGTGAGGCGGGCACGGCTGGGGCGGGGCGAGGCAAGGAGATGGGCGGAGTGGACAGGGCGGGGCGGGGTGAGGCGGAAAGGGAGGGCGCGGGCTGGCCGACAGATGTAACGACCGGCGCGCGCGCTGGAATCGGCGAAAGGTCGCGTTGGGGTCGGGCGCGCCATGTCACGCTGGCCGAAAGCGGCGCTTGGAAGGACGAGGCCAGCGCTTAAAATGAGGCCGAAACTGACGCAAACGGAACGAAGACACAGGTACTCGCAGTGGGGTAAGAACTTCGAATCTAGTATTACGCGACACATGAAGCACGGGAAATGGGAATTAACATAGCTAAATTTGAGGCACTAACGATCAATTGGCTTGTCCGAAATACTGTCTTGAAACAGGTATCCGGTGATGTACTGCTACTCCGGAACAATCCTGACTTTTAAATCTCGTGTACTTAATCAGGACGCACTGTTTGCAAACTAGTGAGCTCCTTGACATGCCTGGCTCAAGAGAACAGGAAACATCGCTATAACTGATGCAGGGCAGTTGAAAAATGTGTAAAATGTTAGTGTACGTGTGTGTAAGTAGGGAGGGAAAAAGTAGGGCAAGAGAAAGTAAAGATCGCCGATGGTTCGTGGCACGTTTGTCGAGGTACTGCCGCGGCATTTACCTGGTGCCGAAACCAACTGAAGACGCCCCCGTCGCTAAAATGCTCCTGTAGATTTTGATGGATTAGCGATTCCGAGCGGGAGAACTGCTAAGGTCATTCGTCCCGTACGTGTAGTGCTTGTTTCTATCGCTGGAGGTGGCAGTGATATTTCCAAGCGGAAGGTGACACCCGGAGCCGCCATACCCGTCGGCTTACTGACTATATACTCGGGGCACAGCTCCGTCAATCGCCTGGCGTCGACTGGAGGAAGCACAGAGCAGCCGGCCGCTAGAATTCTCCTCCAGACAGCCACCGAATTCAATGCCGAGAGGCACCGACACACGGTTCAGAGGGGGACTTTTATTAACTATCCAACGATAATATTGTGGTAACTATTGTCAAAAATACATAGCAACCATTCATCATTATATAGATTCGATTGTCATTTTAAAGAAACCACTGAAAAAACCGTTGCAGTATACCAGATCTATGATACTGTAACAAGGTTCCTTGTTACAGAATTATGGATCTGGTATACTCCAACGGTTCTTTCTTTCGTTTTAATGTAGGAAAACAAAATGACTGGACTGCTAAATGTAGTAGTGTGGTAAAAATCGATCCCTAGTATCTCCCAGGCAGAGACACTGCAATGACATCGGGTCTTCGCCTCCAGACAGCGGCCGAACCGTGTGGACAACGCGCCACTGCGGGGCCCCCGGCGACGACGGAGGCGCGAAGAGCCGTGTGGCCACGCGTGTGTGAAGCAAGGCAGGGGAGGGGGAGGGGGAAGGCGTACACGCGAAGGCGGCGCCCCCTCCCCTCCCCTCCCCGCCTCCGTGTGTCGGACTCGTTAGTAACGATACGCGCCGTGGAGACACACTTCTGGGAAAGGTAAAAATAAAATGCGGGTTGCGAATTAAGAGGGCGGGGGAGGGAGGATACGGGATTCCGGGCATGCAGGATGAGGGCGCTGCGATTTTGCACTCGTTGTGTTGCACCTGAATCTCCGGGAACTCTCTTACAAATATGTAGTGAAAATGCCTACGTGACGTGAACGTTCATAACACGGGAATAATGCATGTTTTTACGCGAGAGATAATGCCATGTTCTGGGTTAATATTTGTTCACAATTTATTGAAGAAAATGTTATTTCTTTGTTAAATACAGATAAATAAATCTGAAGAGAATGTTTGTGATTTTCGAAACTTTTAAATACTTTTTCAACTTGACTTTTCGATTAAACGAATCTCATGCAAAATGAACTGTCTCCTGTCCGTCTGTACGAACCAATTTAACTCAAAAACTAGTGAATCTATCAGCATGAAATTTAAACACATTATAGTTACTATATATGCGACCAATTTAGTTTTGGTTTCATCGTGGTATCCCAACAAAGGGGCACAAGAAAAATCATTTTCCCCAACTTAAATACCACCATAGTCGTCAATTTAAAATGTTAAATGAATACAATTGCTTCAATAAACATTTTAAAATGGCTTTGCAAACGATTCCTTCCTTTATTTTAATTATTACCAAATCGTTATCAATACAAGCAAAGAACACAATCAGCATAGAAAGCGTGAACGTGCCACTAATCTATTTTCTTAGTAGGTCAACAACGTGACAAAATATACATTGTACAAGACAATACCTTATCGCGAATCGCCTGTGCATTATATCTGAAAAGTTGCCGAGGGGACTTTTATTAAATTTTCAATAACAATATTGTGATAACTATTGACAAACATTCAACAATCATTCAACATTCAACAAACATTCAACAATCATATATATATATATATATATATATATATATATATATATATATATATATATACATATCTCCGATTATAATTTTAAAGAAAAGTAATGAAGGAAAACAAAGTGACTGGAGTTCTAAACAACTTGTGCTATACAATTGTGTTTTTATTTGCTAAGAAAAACTGCGGAGAAAACCTCGAAATTTTCACCTTCACAGAAACAGAAATTCAACGCAGGATCGCGCACGGTGTTGTGCTAGATTCTTGGGATTTGGTTGTTGATATTGTTATTGGTAGCTGGTGAACTCACCGTCTAAAGAACGTCTTTGTGTGGGTGTAACATGTTACAGATATATAATTCCACTAAATATTTAAAAGAACTTCATAAAACAGTGCGGGCTCCTTACTCAACAAAATTTATCTTTTCTTGTTTTGTTTAAATGAAAAGCCCTATATGTGTTATCGCCTGATTTTATTGACTGGTTATATATATAATACAATGTCTAAAAATGTCTTAAAAATTAATAAATGAACGCCTGCGTCATTTGTTCTGTACCCTGTAGAGCTGCAATCCTTCTATCGTCAGCAGTCGCTCGTCGGGGCAGCCCGTGTGATTATTTAGGTTATACTCAAATACGAAAGAACAATTATTTTTATGCAAATATCAAGATGTCACTTGTACATATTTTTTCAGAAACACTCTAATCTTGTCTGATTTCCACTTGCGACAATAGGAACGCGAGAAGTTCGGTATAAAGGGATTGAAAACGGTATAAATGGATTGAAAACTTCATTTCAATAATAAATCCGCCAATACCATTGAACAAGAAATAATAACCACAATATGGGCGTTAGGCAATCATAAACGAATCGTAATTATAGATATTTTAACCATAAATGCAATAATAATCCTCAAATAAATATATGAATTACCAATTACATTACCCCTCAATCCATTCAAATATAAAGTACCAGTTAATTTATAAAAAAATAATAAAGTAATCAGTAATACTACAGAGGTCAATAGTGTATAAAACAAAAGATAAATATCAGCTTGAACTCCCTCGGGTTGATATGCTCATTCCAAGCTTAAAAATAACGCATGGATTCATCTCCCTTCAAAAAAAGGGTGTTGCTTGTTGCTTGAGGTCCGGTGCGTAGACCCTCGAAATGGCGGCCGGGTGGCTCGCGGGCATCCGCCCTGCCCGGCCCTGCCCTGCCCTGGCGTGGCCTGCGCCCGCCTCCGTATCTCCCTAATTGGGCCGCGGGCACGGCGTGCGGGGCGGCCAGAGGCCGGGGTTTACTGCGCGCGGAGCGGCGCGGCGCTCTTCTGTCCTAACTAATTGGCGGTGGCGTAATGAGCGGCCGCCGCCCGAGGTCACCTGCGCCCGCTTCTGCTGCTGGTCAAGCCCCGCCGCGAAATCTATATCAGACGGCCATTGGAGGTGGAGGAAGAGATTAGCTTTTCTTACGGAACGTCATCGAAGGTGGTGCTGTAGGTGGACGTGAAATGGGATTTCTTTTTTAAAACGATTTCAAGAACTCAGTAAAGTTAAACTATTTTTGGTTCCAATACTCCCTTGCCTAAAATATGTTTCCTAGAAAATAAATAAATGTAAATAATTTATATTTTGAATATTATAGTATAGAGACACATTTTTAAATCGCACGCTTTTGTATTATCCAATATGATCATAAAATGCCATCAGAACGGTGTAAAACTGAAACTTGTTAACAAAAATCATCTCTTCTTAACTACATGTAAAATGTAGAACAAAATAATAATATAACAGATTTTTACACATCTCCCACGAGCCAATGACATAAAATCATGGCAAAGGGAGTTTTAAATTTAAAAAAACAACTGTACTTTTCAATCACTTTTTAATGAAATTCTGTACAGATAGCCCACCCGTAGTATCCTAGCTTCCTTGGAAACTTACTATGTGTAGACGAGAACGAACTCTAAGTGTTCAGATTTTTATTTCAGATATATAAAGTCCTTCAGCCGCAAAACTGTTAACGAATACAATCAATTATAAATATTTATTAAACCTAGCAAAACTGTGATATAAAAGGTCCCGTGTATTACTAAGAGGCGATTCTCAGAGGGAATTTGGATAAATTAATAAATTGATTTACTGTGGCTCTTACAATTGACCGTACACCTTTAATGATACCATGGATTCTTCTCAAACGAATATTTATAGAGAAAAAATATGTAATTTTGATATACGAGGTTTCCTGAAAGGTCTAGTGCAGTTGAAAAACAGTAAAATACTGTACTAGATGTAAAATTAAATATTTTGTATGTTGCGTTGCACAGAAATGGATAATCACAACCGTGCTTTGAAATATATCTGTTGAAATAGTTTTCATGGGTCCAAGTTAGCAATATACAGATTAGTAGATTGTCAGATTTACGGAGAGCAACATTGAACTGAAAATGGTCACGACAAAGGAAAATATGATTGATGAACGAAGACTTATGAGGAATTTAGCCATGAGGAGAAAATTACATGTATTGCAAAGACAGGGAACACCTCATTCAACTATTGAAGATATAGTAGACAAATTTAAGTTGGATGGCCATTTGATGAATAAAAGGAGTAGTGGCAGAAAATCGATACTCAATGATAGAGATAAAAGAAATATTGTCAATCACATCAGCAGTAATCCTTACCAAAGTGGCGTTAAAATGACTCCGTGAGTGGTTTCTACAGGGATAACTGTATCCATAGAAACGTTCCGAAGGGCACTACCAGATGCACGGTTCATCGGGAGAGTAGTCAAGAAGAAAGTCGGATTAGTAAGGCCCAATAGACTGCAGTTTGCGAAATATTTCAGAAACCACCCTTCCGAGTTCTGGAACACTGATTTTCAGCAATGAAAGTAAATTCAATATATTTGGATCAGACGGGAAACAATACTTGTGGATGACGCTTAACGGAGCCTTAGAAAATAAAATTATGCGTGCAACTGTAAAGCACGGCGGGGGTTCCGTTAAGTGTAAGGCTGCACGTCTTCGTCAGGTGTCGGAAATCACCATTTATTGATTCCACAGTTGACAACTTGACAAATGTGGATATTTATCAATTTTACAAAAGTGATGTCAAACAAAAGTGCGCCTAAATTTGGAATGAGGTCGACATATTACTTTCAGCAGGTCCACGCGCCCATCCAGCCAGTGCATATTGTGAAGATATGGTTGATAATGTACCAAAGTGCCTTGAAATGCCGCCTCAATCACCCAATAGCAATCCTAATGATACCTGGTGGCGGGAATTGAAAAAACGTGTGTAGAAGCGTAGAGTTGCAAAAAAACAAGAGCTAAAGGGGTCCTTGATGAAGAATGGAACAAAAATTGCGCCTGAATTCACAAGAAAGTCCTTAAGAATAATTCCTGCAAGACTGGAGGCTGTTTTTCGTGCTAAAGGTCGTTTCACAAATTTACTCATTATTTTTCGTTTTTCTCAAAGACAAATTGCCTATGTACGTTCATTTTTGTGGTGAATTCCATATGCATGAACCGCAGTTTTAACAATTATTTATCATTTATCGCTTATTTCAAGTTATTTTTGTAATGTATGAGTGAAGAATGTTTGCATTAATATCGCTTTTCTTTGAAGTACTGGCGCCTTTCGACTCCCCCCCTCAAACCGTAATTCACCATTGCCAAAAATCGTTATTGCGTAGACAAAATGATTATGTGAAGGGTTACGATGGAAATAAACATAGGTTGTTGAACGGTGGCACAACCAGAATTTTTCTTGAGGGAATGTAAGTTTTCGGCGGACGTGATGTTTTCTTAATAATAATAATAATAATAATAATAATAATAATAATAATAATAATATTTCGTTTATTCTGAATTTACAATATGTTTTCATTTGTTTCATTGTTCATTTATAACGTTCTGCGTTGATAAAATTATGAATATTCTATTTCCGTTTGTATTTTCACCTTACAAGTCAGATACTTTTATTCTGCAGGCACAACTAGGTATAGCACTGAATTCTCAAAACTACATTTGTCATAAATATTTTGTGTAAGTTGGTTAAGAGAATATAGTAAATTAAACATCACAACATTTAAGTTGGAAAATTGAACTAATGGCAATAAATAAATTCAAATAGAAAAATATAATTTATTTTCATGATAACGGCATTGTGATGTTTACACATTGTACAGTGTGTCCTGATTATGAAAAATCAGCCTGTAATATGTTGCAGTGAACATATTCATAAAGGCACCATGTAAGCGAATATCAATAACTCTACACAAGGCATGTCCGTCGAACAAGGACTGTAAAAGAATATGAAATGAATATCGCCGTCCTGTGCGTTCGTTTTGTTGCTGGGCAGCGTTTATGGGGCTCGTAAAACGGCTGCTCGGAAGCCAAAAGGACCAAAACGCGTCGGGGTGGGTGCGTCGGCTGCCGGTCGCCGCCCTGTCGGTGCCTGCCCCCCTCCCCCCCCCCCCCCGCTCCCGCCAGCTGCCTCATCACGAGGTACATGTGTAACACTGCACAAGTAAGTTATTCCATCAGGCAAAATAATGGCCAAGTCGCTTCTATCTCATTGGAAGACACGGTACAATTTATAATCATTAGAATGAATTATCTTTGGTATTATGTTAAACATGTTGTTGTGCCGACAGATTCCAGCAGTTATAATTAAAGGAGTGATGGTTTTATAGTTCCCAATCATTAAGTAAAAAACAAAAACTCGGCTTCATCATAAATTATTTTATTATATCTGCCAAAGTTTTGTAAAAATAAAGACATTCGCCACTTTAGGAATGCACACAGTCTACAACAGATATTGTCTTCAATGGTTATTGTCTTCTGTTACTGTCTACAGTAGATATTAAGTATAATAGATGATTTTTTTAAAAAAGGATTTAAATTTGGAACTTAAATTTATCAAACTATTGATTGTAATAAGAAATATATAACCCTGTTATAAACTGAATTATGACACTGAAAAGTCATTTAGTTTACATTAACGAAACATTTTCAGATAAAATAAAATCACTCGAGAAACAGTCCAGATCTTTTTACTAAATAACTTAACCACAAGATCGCTAACTCCTGCAATAATTCTTATTTACACAAAATTTGGCTAATTACTTAATTTTCCATTACTTTTTAAAAATAAATACTACGGTTTAATGTCATTCCCATTTTCAGATGTTAGTATTCTAATTTAGAATTAGTAATTCGTCCTGTAAATTTCTTTCCTTTTGAAAATATATATACATAGACTAATAGAAACATGTGTTTTAAATTTTTTTCTGACTTAACCTTGTATAGATAATTCAGATATTTAATTAATTTTATTGATAATATATCGTAATATTTAAACTTAAATATTATTTTTAAAATAATAATAAAAATAAATTTATGAAACATATGGCATTCTAAACAAGGTTTCAGAAATTCTAATGACTGAATTTTCTGTAACGTTTCTCTTGCAACAAGAAATTTATAAAGTATACTATCTATAGTACTAATTTTCAATGCACGCAGAGAATGAAAGAAAACTATTCAGCCACCCACCCTGTGAGTGGTGTCTAAGTTTTGTTAGATAAAAAGCAAATCCGGAAAACTTGAAAATATGATATTAGTCATTTATAATACGTGCAGTTGAATGAAATATGCAAAAATTTAATAGTTATAACTGTACTCAAACTGGGCGTATCGACTAAATCCTCATAGTCAGTACGTCATTGCATAACTGCTGACGTCATTTGACAGCAAAGCTTCAAGAAATATGCCTCCCGTAATTAAATATTTGCTATTAACGTGTTGCATCATGGAACTGAAGCTTTTTTTATATTCTTGGTATGAAAGAACTATTGTACTGTGTATAATATATTACACCATGTTATTGCCGTATTCATGACGGCTTTACGATGAAATATTTAATTTATTGCAGTGTTATAAGAAAGTAAAATTTCGTTGTTTTTGAGATGTGTGCGTGAAACTTCTTGGAAAATAATTTTGTGTCGTTTTGATCAGCAGCATTTTTGCTTGTACTGGCCAGTAATACATCAGACATCATGGTTTTACAAAATAACATATTTTGTCGGATTATTGGGAACGGAAACGTAATATTATAATATTGTAATTACTGCCTACTAACACTTCAGCCATCTCATGAAAGAATTCAAACCAACTCAAACGAGGGGTATCCGGTGCGAATCTGCAATTATTTCAACTTCCAGGAATAGTGGTCATTTCTTACTTCTACAACAACAAAAAATAAATCTTAACTGTTACAGTATTTTTAGCATATTATATAGTAAAGTAAGGATAATTGCATACGAGCTTGCCTTTATTACTTTTTACTCATTTATTTAACCTTAAAATCAGTAACGAACTATGGGGGAACGAGGGAGAGATGCGCAATTTTTGCATGCTTTCTTGGTCTCTGGGATTCTGTCCTAACTCGTGTACATACGAGTATTAAGTTCAATTATGAATGCAGATAGCAACGGGCGATTTTGACAAGATTAGAAATATTTGCTCCGCTGTAATAAAAGCTATTTTCTAAGGCAAATCAGGAATAAATTTTGACAATTATCCCGTGATCTAAGTGAAGGAAGTTATAAGTGTGTTATAGTTATCTGTGTGGTTGAAAATATGTTCCCGCCATTGAGTAAGTCATTAAAAAAATACTGATTTGTAAATCAAGAGGGAGGGCAATGGTACAATTCCCAGCTTAATACAATGAGGCTTACAAGAATCATGTGGGCGGGATTTGCTTATTATTTGTACAATTCTATTCTGTAATCTAAGACTCTGGGAGCAGCAGGATGTATTTTCCGAGAATATTATGCCATATTTCAGGCGGAATGAACTTCCGCGATATATACACGGTGAGTTGTAAGAATTATAACTGAATCTAAAAGAATTCTGAGTGAATAACAGAATGAACTTAATTTTGTATTCAGTTCATTTAAATGAACGTTCCATTTGAAGTATGATTGAATTAAGAGACACAGACATGTTATCTGAGAATCGGTCAATTGCTTATTATTCATTTTCATTAGCATATACTACAATTATTTATTTGAAATGAAAAATAGCGTTTAACTGCATGTCCTTCGTTTACTATTAATTTGTTTTTACGAAACAAATTTAAAACATCAGATATTGTTCTTGCTTCTGTGGCTTTATTGCAAAGAATATTCATATCATCTGCAATGAGAACTGTTCCGTTTCGAATCGTCGAGAGTATATTGTTTACGTTCTGTAAGAAGACAAGAAGGCGTAAAATCAAATCCTGCGGAACCCAACGTTCAATGAGCAATGAATCGGAAAATGAGTATACAATGTCACTTTCCAGTACCATATCTCTATACTCCGAGATCGTTGTATAAGATATGAACATAACCAATCGAGAGCAATTCCATGACTTCCATACAAATGCAATTTTCACAATAATATGTTATGATGAAATACGTCAATAAAATTTGAAAGATCTAAAAATATTCCAATATAGTTGCTTCATTTTGATCCTCGGATGAAGACACATCTTTAAGGAAGGACAATCTGGCGGTTTCCGTAGGTGCGATATTTCTATTCTCTGAGGTTGTTGCACTGCAAGAGAGCCTACAATTTGTAAATGATTTACTATAATCAGGGATCAAACCTTTTTAAAGTAAACAAAGTCATCAAATTATTCAGATCTGAATGCCAGGAATGTATAAAAATAAGGTGAATATGAATGCTTAAAAATATATCGCCTCCTATACTCTAAATATATTTCGAAGTTAATAGAAATGTTTGTACGAAATTAATTAATTTAAAGTAAATACATACTCACAAATTCAACAACCAAAACCTGAATACAGCGTTTCATAAAGGGATATACATTATCACCTAAACAATGAGAATTCTCTGAATATCAAACTGCTGTGTCGCGGCACAGGAATTGTAACTCAATTTTGAGTGAACTATGGACAATAATATGAACAAAATTTTCTCCAAAACGGGTCCAAACTTTTCCTATAATCCCTTTGTCCCTATAGTGCTGAATGCATAGACTAATATGACATGAACCCAATTCTTTTCATTTATACGCAAATGTAATATTTTGTGTATCTCTTACGTCGTTAATATTTATATTGTGGACTATGTAATTATTGCACTTATGTGTAGAATTGCTTTAACTGATAACTTCTGAAAAGCGATTTCTTTTCTTTAAATGATTTCTTTCTGTCAGGAAATTTTTTCTTATTTTCTCGAAAACTCGAGTGTTTTCTAGGAAATTGAGCTCAAATTTACGTCCTTTCAGATATGCTTAGTCGACATTCTCTAAAAAATTGATCCTAATTTTTGAAGGAAACTTTGCATAAAGGACATTTTGCATATAGGACGTTTTACTCATCTTAAATTCACGTTTCAAGTACACTACAATGGAATCAAAATAATTGAAAAATCATACAGGCGACGATAGGTAGCAGCTGGGAAAAGAGTGGGGCAAAATGAAAAGCTAAACCAGACTGAGAAAATTATAAAACTCACCGGTTCGAGAAAGTCCGTGTAATTTTGTAACATCACTGGTTTTTAATACGTATGTAGTTTTTTACAGAAAAAGTATTGTTTTTTTCTGTAAGCCCATACTATCTCTGCGATTAAGAAAGTACTGAAAGAGAATTTGAGTTAAGAATTTTTGAAGTAAAGAAGTTTTAACACATCGGTAAGAAAAGGTGGCAAAACTTCAAGAAACCATTCCACTTTTTATGAAATAATTTCAAAATTTGATATTAACTTTACAGTACTACAGTGTCTGATATAAAACGAAGTTAAATTTCAACATCAGTTGATAAAACGTGCGTGTACGTGTTGATGAAGGCGCAGCTCAGTTCGATGCAGTCCAAAGCGGTGGTTGCAATGCACTCAGTGCCAACCAATCGTCTGTGTACTTCGCGAGGCTTGTCGGTGCCAAGATGTCGGCTGTGGCAGGGGCGTCCCTCCTAACGAGCGCCGTGCGGCTGTAAAGAGCGCGCGGGCGGAGCAGAAGCGTCAACTGAACAAAGCTCGCGCAATATGCATGAGGGGCGCGGCGTCACGAGCGGCGGCGCGGGGCTAATCCACACGCGAGCGACAGACGGCGGCGACGGCATGCGCCAGCGCCACGGAACGCCGCGCCGCGCAGCGTCGCTTCGGCGAAATCGGCGCGAGTCTCGTGCAGGCGCGCCGGCCACGCGCTCGCCCGGCCCGTCGGCCAGGCCGCCGCCGCCGCCCCGTACACTGCTTCTTGTGGTTCAAACTGCTACCTCGTTGCCTAAATGAGTGCATGTAGGTTTTTTATCGGGCGGAGTGCGTGTATCCCATACATCGAATGGAAGGATTCGGCGCGACCTTAACGTCGGCTTGAGGGGTTTCTCCCTAAACAGGTATCTCCCTCCAGAGGGGCTTGTATACTGCGTTGGGACCGGCTTGTACCACTAACCCAGCCGGCACAAACTCCCGACTGGTCTTCAGACAGGCCCGGCCCAGTAGGCGCCAGCCGCCGTACACATTCACTCGTCATTGATTGGTTGATTAGGGTTTCCGGGCGCCACAACGGCTAGGGTCCCGTAAGTGTACTGCAGTTTTATCGTGGGAGGTGATGGTGATCTTCCTCCACTGGATGGCTAGAACTGTTGCCGACCTCCATGCCTACTTACAAGGGTTTCCCCAAGCGCCTGTCTCGCCCCAGCGGGACAGCGCCCCAACCGGGACACATTCCAAGCTCTCAAGACATGTAATGGAGTAGTACGTGTAGGAATAATTACAGGACTACTCCAAAGGTCACTTCAATTCCCTAACCTTCTTTATTCTTTATGGAGAAGACATAGGTACCCATTTCTAGAGACTTATTCACAAGAAACAAAATCTAAGAGAATGTAAATAATACAGAATATTGATTCATTCGAAAGTTCTAACGTTAACTGACAAAATCAACTAACATGTTTTCATTCAGACCATTCTTCAACCTTGCCCAACTCCGGAACAAAACACAACCCCACAGTTACAACAAAATTAAACAAATACCGAGGAATAAACTTTGATACCATATAAAATTGAAATATCCATGTAACAAAATATTCAGTACACTAAAATCAATTTAGTAGCAATTTCTAATTCAAACTCATACTAAAATGCAGTTAATTCAAGCTAGTCTTTACCATCCTATACATTACTCACCATTGCGAGGAATACAATCGGCCTTATACGCAAATAAAAATTTAAAAAAGCATGTAAAAATGACTCAATGTTCGAAGAAAGTTCATCCAATTTTGTTTTCTCCGTTCGAAGGAAATTGTCTATTCTTTTAAAGTCCTATAATCGAACTATTTCGAATTTTATTTATGGAATTTTTGCAATACAGTCCGTAGAGAGCTTTGATTTTAATGTTTTTCTTCAATTAAAGCTTCATTCAATTAAAGTTTGCATTTAGATAATTTTAAGTGATTTGTACGAGCATTTTTTAAAGTATACAGATCTTTCACTAAATTTAGAAGTTTTCTAAAGCTCTAGAATCCAATTGATAACATATTAGTATACCTCTGTTTATATAATTAATATATTTAACAATTTTTATAATTTACGTGCTTCGCACTTACGTATAGCCTCTTTGAAACTAGCCAAAAAATCCATTTCCTGAAGCCGTTAAAAATATTTTGTCAAATTTGCATTGATAAGGAGCGTATGTAGATGTACTCGTACCAGTGAATAGAAAATCTCAAGGGTGAAATAAAGAAGGCAGAATCGTCGACATTGTTAAGTCAGCGCAGTAAAAATATTCTAGTCATAGGAGATTTCATATTTTGTTTCCACAAACTTTTAACTAGAGTTTTTAAACGTTGACATTGCTCCTAAAGAAGATCGAAATGTTTCTTGAAAACAGACAGAAATGAATACATTGTAATCGATCAATGAGATTCTAAGCAAGCAATGGAAAACCTAGAAATCAATCCTCATACTCAGGAAGAAAACAGAACGGTATGGAGTCGGGCGATGTCTTTTTGGAGAGGTACAGTAAGCACGCGGCTTGGGACAAGTTTACCGCGGGATGCAGTCGGTGTTCGCTCACACGAGGGGGAGGGGGGGGGCTGAGCAAAGTGCAAAGGGGGCTCCCCTCCCGCAGCCCTCCCACAAGGACGCCGCTAATTGCCCTGCGGCTAACGAACAGAGGGGCGAGGGAGGGCGATGGGCAGGCCGGCCCCTTTGCCGGCGGCCATGCTGCCAACGCACCGGCGCTCACTGGCTGATGTGGAGGGCTGCTTTCATATATAGTAATAATATGCGCAATATGCGTGCATTTACGTTGTAAAATCTTCGAAAATTATGTCATACAATAGTAATTTATGGTATAAGAGAATAAAAAATGATTTTATTCGCGATTGGAAAGTTTCGGTCTCGAGGTGACGGTACGAGCCCAGGGGGTGGATTTTCACAACTGAATAAATTGTTTTTACTTTTGAGTGTCATTTTTTTAAATTTCTTGATGTATTTATGTATTAATATAGCTTTAGCTGTAGTCACCCTTAAATTGGTTGCAGTTTCGTTGTCAAGAATACATGAAATAGTGAATTAAAACTTCTGTGATTTTTTTTTTTTTAATTCACAGAAGAATACAAGTTGGGTTTATATTGCCAGAGTCGATGGGATAAATAATGGATTACACATTTGTAATGGATTGGAAGTTTTAATTCACTATTTCACCCATTGTAATACTGTCTCATAATTTTGACGCACAGCACATACTCTTTATTCATACTCTTGCCTTCTGCATTACTCTTACTATACCTCTCAATGCAATTTGCATGATGAGTTTTAGTTAGTTTCCACAATGGAACGTCTGCAGCTAAATACATTTAAAAATTAGCATGAGAACATAATTGAACACGTTTGAATACAATATCGAGAACCCCTTAGCAGATAACTAATGACAACACGTATAACTCGAAATTATTTGATTTTCGATTAAAATATCAGGCTTAATTCAGAGTCAGGAGATCGACAATGAATCAAATTTGTAGACACACATTATAGAAATTAAAAATTTAATTTATTAAAATAAATATATAAATACGAATAACGATACAAGTTTTCAAGCAATATTCGCACAATAATTACCAGTTTGCAGAAATATGATGCTTATTAAGAAAATATGCAAGACATTCACCACAATGTCATGTTTATATAATTGAAAAATGGGAGAAAACTTTCATTTGCCTACAGATCCGAGCCCTCGGGATGCTTGTGGCGTCGGTGCATTGTTTGTCGGACGTAGCCAGTAGACAGAGTCGGGCTGACGAAGACGGAGGCGGCGGCGGCGACATGCGTAATCAGGTGATAAATGACCAGGGGTGCTGGAAAACAACGGAAGGCGATAGAGCGCGAGTGAGCGTCAAGTGAAACTGTGATAGCCTCGGGGGCAGTCGGGAACACTGGGGTCCTCGGACGACGGAGTGAGTCGCGGCGACGAGATATTACTTTGCGAGCGTTGGCGCCACGCTGTCCCGCAGACAGGGTTTTCCAATGAGCCGCTCTCACACGAGCTAAAAATACCTCCCTCAGTAATACTCTGCGAGGAGCAGGAAGACGTCACTCAAGACAATACCTTTGTTCTCACTTCTTTTCCCTTCATTATTCCGGTGAGGCTTTGTTGTGATACATTATCTCAGTTTTCACAAGTGAACGACCTTCAAGACGTTCATAATAAATAAATACTTTGTTAGGTCTGCAGTTGAAATAATGGTTTGTTGACCCCTGTTCTAAATCATTATATGTATTTTAGAGGATGATTGGAAATCTTACACATACCCTTGCCCAAAGTAATATATAAAGTAAAATCCTAACTAATCAACCACAAAGAAACAAATATTTATGTAGCTAGTAGAACTAATTCTCATGAAATGATGTTTGAGAACATTAATTTTTCTTTAGTCTCAGAAACTAAGTATTTCACCTAAAGTTTGATGATAATTATAGAAATTCAGATCTATGTATTGTTTTGGACAGCAAGCTAGTTTTACTTAATATTTGCACGAATAATGATATGTGCGTCGTTAGATGATTATGTTTAGTTAAATAATTTAAGCAGATTAAGAAATTAAGAAAATAAATACCATGAAAAGAGGACAATCGCTGACTTCAAAACACCACTTTATAAAACTTCTTTACATAACATTTTGAAGGTTTTGAATAATTATTTTAATGATGCATATGTATAGTGACAAGGGAAAGTAATAATTATTTTCGATTAATTTTTAATTAAATTATGAAAAACATAAAAATGTAATAGTTATCAAAGGAATCGTTATGTACCCGTTGCATTCTACAGCAGCCCGATTCCAATTAAATCCAAATTGGAAAACATTGATGTTTCTTGCTTCATTCGAAAACACCCACTGCACCAATGTCTTAATTTAAATCAATAATCAAAATTACAAACAATCATTACTTATGATACAAGCGGTAAAAGTGGCATTTTATTTTGTGAGCAGGGAAAATCGAGACGAGGCCGACAGACCGAGTGGTGCAATCCTACGGGCAAAATAAAATAACTTTTACCACGAGTATCATACATTATTGTTTAGACAGCCTTACAAATGCTCGCTTTGTTTTAATTCAAGAATAAATATCACTTTATTATGCAGAAGTACTGTGCCATTAAGGTCAGAAGTTGCTGATGTAGTCAGGCGGAAATATTTTGTTTACTATCTGGCATTCACAGTTGTATCTGAACATTTGGACGTTTCACTTTAGCACTAGTGCTAAAACTCCATCCTTTAGCATGCTTTTCACGGCCTAAAAGTAAAAGATTTTACTAGTGATAAAAATATTTATCACCCCATATTTGATTTTGTGGCTCATAGCAACCGTTTTTGCTAAAATATTCTGATATATTTTAAAATATTTAATAAAACAAAGAAAATGTAATAAAATCTACTTGTAAGATTTGTGTAAAAATGCCTCAGCAATCAGAACGGATCAATTTTTAGGGAAAAAATTAATATTATTATTACACTCTTTACATTTTGTATAGAAAGCTATGGTCTCTTTAATGGGTACTTTATTATTTAAGTAAGTCATCCTCTAAAATTTCCTAACGTACCTGGACTCAGAGGCACTTATAACACTTTTCAAGTAAGTAAGTAAATAAATACCTTGAATAGTTTGTACTACTGAACAGGCTCTCACAGTATATTGAGGAATATTAGCATACTTGCGAAGATTAACGTTAACCAGCAGAAAGATCAGTTTCTGGTTGTCAAGCTTCAGCTAGATGTAAATTATCTACGTACAATCGTAAAACTCCTAAACCCCTTTTTATTCGGTATCTAGATATTGTTGCTCAAGCCTGTTTCTCATAGTTCGAAGTAATTCAGTTTAAACTTTAAAATATTTCAATTATCACTGAAATATTAATAAATAAAATGATGCAACCATATGCACTGGTTTTAAATTGATTATCGTTTTTTAGTACAAAATATTGAAAAATCTGTGTTATTATAAGAGATTGTCACTAAAAATACCTTGGCCTTCACTACACCAAAGGTTTTAAAAATTAGTTGTAGTGACCTGAGCGGCAGTCCATCTGATAGCTGCACCTGCACCTCATGTCCTTCTCAATGCCTTATTCTCTATTCGTCGCAGCGTTTTTTAAAATAAAATTTTAATCCAATTAGGTGCACTAAAAGTTTTATGGCTTTATGACCAGATTTTTGTATGCGCCAGGGATTGATGAAGAGTTAGGGGTTGGGAGGCGCATAACAGAATTATTCCGAGGCTGCTACGTGTGTTGGCCGAGGACGGCACCGGCCGAGCTACACCACCACTGCAATGAAAGTCTCGGGCCGACATTTTACAGCAATATCTCACGCCTCGGAAAGCTGCACTGGTGTAATAAGTCGCCTTCATGGTCGAATACGGACGTCACTTCAACTCTTGATGATATCGGAAAAACGATTTTATTTCTTCTTTTCCTCCTAACATCGATCTTGGACAGTTTTCTATCACGTAATCGTGCTCAAGTTTTCAGTATTTGTTCAGTTACAAATGAAGGATTTAGGCGACTAATGAAGCAAGAAATCGGTTCGACAATAGAGTCGTTCCATGCACGTCTACAACAGCTGTGATTATTTAAAAGGAAAAGTAAGGAAACCTGGTCGTCTGACCCGCTTTCGTGAATTCCTTTGCGTGCCGTCATTCTTCCCCGGTTCTGGTCACGTACATTTTACCGCCCTATATATTTTCATTTAACTATCCTCTTTGGCACAGGAATGAAGTTGACATGCGAACGTATTAAGATAACTGTAAATTACCTCAGAAAGTTTCTAAATAAATAGAAAAATGCATTATAAGTGGACAAATCCTTTATATTAACATTATTTTGATTGTTTCTGAGATGAAATTAAAATCAATAATTAATTTTCAAGGTTATTATGCTTCGACTGAAATCCAGATAGGATTAATTTCTATAGTAATTATTGTGATTTGGACACATCTGAATGACATAATTCGATTTTACCATTAAATTTGGGGATACAACCATTTTAAGCAGAAATTAAGTCGTTCAGCTGTGTATTGTTGGGTTTGTGTCGTCAATGATAACCTTGTAATGGAATGAATGATATATTCCCAAATGTTAACGAAAATTATTTTTCTTCCTAAAAAAGTATTCCACAATTGTGACGATGCTTGGCATTTCAAAACAGTTTACTGCAAGGCAGGCCAATAGTCGTTCGTGATACAGTGAAGCATTCGACCGTATTGTGTAGTCCATCGGCACGTAAACAAGCCGCCCTGGAGGCGGTGGAGGGGG